>JAPMOQ010040581.1:0-76467 GCA_026543055.1 Argiope trifasciata
TCACTCGCTCACTCTATTCTCAAATAGATTAAAGACGCAGAGCGAAGCAGCAAGCAATGAATAATTGAAGCTGTGTGCATGCGAAGAGAAAGATTCCCAGCAAAAGAGAAGGGAGAGAGGAATTCTTTTTTTAAATAATAACAGCAGTAAAAAAAAAGAAAATAATAATAATAATAAATAAAGCAGAAGAACTGCTTCTGCTGCACAATATCATATCCAAGCACTTTTTAACAGTCGCAAAGGGTTGCGCTTTTACACCTTTAAATATTTTCGACTTTTTGGAAATATAATCGAACCCTCTTGCATTTTTAACGGTTTAGATAAAATCGGACTCTTTCCCTCTGAAAGCAGCTAATTTGTGCAAATGTAGGGTTCGATTTGAGTTAATTTTTGTTCCGATGTTGCTCTCAAAAGTGATTTGAGGCGATGCGAGAACTGCATTAGTTTTCTTTTCTTACTTCTTTCTTCTCCTTTATAATTTGTTTCTTTTTCTTTTTTCTTTTTTTTTTCATTCTCTTATCACTTTTCAATTCCTTTTCATTTCGTGAAATTTATTTCGTTTTTAAGAGCTCATTTCTCCTATAAAAGCGGAAGGCAGCGTCGATATTCGAGATAGATTTTAAATTGGTTAAATTTATTATCTTTCTTGGCGTTGTTCAGTTAATTTTAAAGAGAGTAGCGAGTTTTTACAAGGAAATTGGGAATAGAATTCAACCGTACGTTTCGTTTATCAGACATTGCGTTGGACTTTTTAAGTTTTATTTTATTGGATAAGATGTGTCGCACCCCCATTAATATATATCTAGGTTATCTATTCGAATGTATAACTTGGTATTTATAAGCCATAGGAATAATGTAAAATGCCAGGCTTTTTAAAATTTATGAAAAGAATTGGATTAGCTTTTCATAATAAGGTAAATAGAATGCCTAATAAGATTTTAATAATGGAAGAAAGATAAGCATTCAAGATTTTCAGGATTAGAAATATAAACAGTAAAAAATTTACAGACTAAAAACTTTAATACATTTTTTTTGACAAACTTGTAAATAACCAGTAGAAATATAAAAAAGATTAAATAAAAAAAATGTCATTCTATAAAATTCCAACATCATTTTCAGTAATCTAAAATAAGTTGTTGGGACTTTGACTTACAAATATTTTCAAACGTCAAAATAAAAGCTACATTTTTAAAATTTATTGATAATTATTAATTAATGTCTCATTAAAAATATTTGCTCAGTTTAATTTTCTTATTTTCTTGTTTAAGAAATATTGTTAAACATTAAAAAAAATCTTAACTTTCAAATTTTCGAACTTGAGATTTTTGTGAATACTCGCTCGTTTCAAACTTCCCGGTGTTTAAAAAAGTTTACCTTAAAGCTGTTCATCTGCAAACACTTTAATTTCACAGATTTTTGAGATAGAATATGAGCTTTAAACAAAATTTATTTCTACGAATTTCGAAAGAAATCCATTTACAAAAAATCTTGTTGTTAGAGTGCAAATAAACTCAATAATTACAAAACTTAATGAATTAGACCGATAAAATTTGGTGCATAGGTTTTTTAACTAAAATGTATTTTTCTATTAAATTTAGAACCTTATTTACCAAATGGTTGATCATATGTTGATCTGTGTTTTCTCATTCGTATGAATGCAATAGCTAGTAATGACTTAAATCAATTCAGTTTGCAATATTGCGCCTATAACCATAGTTTCGTGCCATATTATGGTTTCAATCTTCAGAAAAATGACATTCAAAATGCACAATATATTGATGAAAAAGGGGTGATTTTAAGTTAAAGATCTATATTTCACAAATATTGTGTGACAATGCCAAACAAAGCGCTCTTGACTTTACCCAAGGTCCCCAATTTTATGTAGAGGCGGGAGAGGAGTGGGTAGGATTTTTATACAGCAGCATGCAAATAAGTTTCTGGGTAACCTTCTTCAGGTTTCCTCTGGTTTTCATGAGAAGGGGAGATAAGGATGTAACTTCTGAATATTGCAGTATCTGTATTTTTCTTTGTTGGTAATGGATATTCTACTTAATTCCTTATCCAATAAGTAGATAATGACTTGTGTTTCTCTCTATTGTGTTACAATACCAATTAAAATTTGATTTTTTTAGGTTTAAAGAATAAATTGCTCAATTTAATGAACTTTTTTCTAAGTTTCTCGAAATTTCTATATTAATAAATTCCTTTGCAGATAGATGATGCATTGCCTAGATTTCAATATAGAAAAATGTATAGTGTATTTTTATTTGAAGTTTTAATTTGAAAATAAACTGAGTTTTATACATATTTGCAAGTATTGGAGATGGTGAACTGATAACTGAAACTAGTTCGTGTAACATAAGCTATTTTATAAACTAAGTTCTTTCATTTTTAATCTAGGAAGATGTGAATAATATTTTATTGCAATTTTTATAATGTGGCTAGCTGGCGTAGAAGTAATAATTTTAGAAATATAGTTAGAAATTTAAAGTAGCTGTCTTATTTAATTAGGAATGACAGAAAGAATGGTATTTATTTTCTTATCGACAAAAAATGAATTTATTGTAATTTAATGATATTTAAAAGAGAAACACAAATAATATTTGTTCCGTTTTTTCAGTTTATTATTCAAGTTCTTTACAGTTGACAATGTTTTTGTTTTTCCATCTCCCGCAAAAAACATAAAAACTCTTAATTGTCCAACTCGTATTATACAACAGGCATACAAAGCATACAACAGGCCATATGAAAAAAAAGGAGTTTTCTATGTTCAATATACATATTTGATCTTGTGCCTTATTAATGGTCACTGAGTCTGCAGTCAAATGAAGAGCTACAGTCATTTAAAATCAAAAAGCGTATCGGTGTGAATAATTGGAATGCGTGGAATGGGCACATCTTATATTATCGACTTTCCTTTAAGAAAAGTTTGCCTTTCTTCTTGTCGCATATTGGTCTTTTGATTCTGATACGTGCTTTCAGGGAGCACACGCGCGCGCACACACACATATATATAAACTGTTCATATTTAGATCTTTCCCAAAATACTACTGAATTAACAACTCGAAGGTGCTGAGGAGATGATTATATTCAATTATAAATTACCTTGTGATAATCAGATCTAATGATCAAAGCAGAGTTTTTGTGAAAACCCTCTCCAGTTGTGGATTAAAAAGATATAAAACACATCGAAATTTGATAATCAAAATTTGTTTATGATTACATTGTATATTTTCTGTGGATATTTAGCAAAATTGAAAATTAAGAAATGTTAATTTTCCGTAAGATTTTTTATAAAAAAAATCTCTTTTTTTTTCACGTACATAGTTTTAAAGGTACGATTCATATATTCTAGTTTTTTCTACATTCCACTCAGGCTGCAGAGTATACCAAGAAAACCAATGAAAAACTCCTTCTTGTTACCAAAATCCACTCACTTTTTAAAAATTCCTTAATCAATAAATCTTTCTTAAACCCAATCCTTAGTGTAAGCACACCCATAAAAGTAACAAAAAGATCCCAATCTAAAATTCTACAGGCTTCCACAATGAAATTCCTCTTCCATATACTTTGAAGTGGCATCAAGTACTTTTCAAAGAAGCACGACTGTCGTCTGGTTTCTTCTTCCTTCAGAGATTCGCAATTCAATGAAATCGTGGAAAAACCATGGAGCCATTCGAAACGGGAATCGGAGACCCCCTGGGTAATGAAACGGTGGATGAAACTCGGAATGGCAAGTGTGGTGCAACACGGTGTAAAAGCAGATAAAAAGACGTGCACGCGTTCAGGGATGGAGGAAAGTGGAATAGAAATCAATTTGACTTTCCCCAGAAAAGCCCACGTTGCGGGACGGAGTAACGATCTGGAGTAAAAACTCTTATTCCTGCACCATCTCCTGAGGGTGGTGGAAAAACTCACGAAAGCAATGAGAATTGTTTCAACCAACAACAAAGAGTTCCATGAGTGGAGGTTTTTGATATGGAGTATTTATGTTATGATTTGAAATATTCGTGAGGCATGCCATAATATATGTATGTATTCTAGAAATG
The DNA here is from genome assembly GCA_026543055.1 of Argiope trifasciata. Taxonomy (NCBI): domain Eukaryota; kingdom Metazoa; phylum Arthropoda; class Arachnida; order Araneae; family Araneidae; genus Argiope; species Argiope trifasciata. Next base: position 4,050 of record JAPMOQ010040581.1, read on the forward strand.
TATCAGTTGAGATGGTATTTAAGCTGATGAAAAAGGAAATAGAAAGTGAGTAGCCTTTCTTAAAAGCAGAGTCATGAGCATAGAATTATCTTTTATATCTACAAGGGGGAGTAGAATATCCAAAACTTTCTCGCATATTCTCTAATAAAAGGATTGTCTACTACCAATCTTAAAAATCTTGTAGAACTTGGGAAAGCAGAGAATTTCTGACATGGTATTGATGTGCAACACTTACCAAATATTAACATTCTATATTAATTTAGCGTTTTCACAGAATCCATTATGTTGACTTTGGTTAGGTTTACAGTGATTAATCCCTTGCATGTGGTTAATAATATCTGAAAATCAAATTTGTTTTTTAGATATATTTTTTCCTAACTAAATGATATCAAAATTAGACATGAATGTATAATTCTCGTGAAATCATATACTAAATGAGATAAATTTAAATCATTACGTTTTTAAACCATCACGTTTAAATGTTTCTGAAGACTATGCAGAGAGACAGATGATCAACTCCTAGATGAATTCGGCTCAAAATGTGATAGGTGTTTACTCTATAAATGTTAAATCTGTGTATTCAAGTTTCTTCCATCCAGATCTCCTCATTTTGCAGTTATTGTGTTAACTTTATATGCTAATGGCATGACAGACAGACTACCATGGGCGAATTTTTAACAAATTTAACAGGAAAAAAATTGTTAAGAAAGCATAGACAGTTCCATATGTCGGCTTATAATAAATTTTAGTATCTTATATAATAGATAGATGGGCATAATTCTAATATTTTTTATTGTCACTGAGATCTGAAACTTGAAGATTTATAGGGATCTCATTTGCGGATATTTTGAAGATTTCTACCTTGTGTATTTTATGCGCGAAAAAGTTAAAAAAGTAAATTTTAAGTGTTACAACTTAATTTAATAAGAATCAGAATTTTTAATGTAAGTGAATTCATGCCTGTTTAGAGTATGATGATTCTTTAATTATTCCTACATAGCAATTAATCAGAAATTTAGCTTTATCTGTGTTATAAAAGTTTTTTTATTAATATATTTGCATATTTTTGTGCTTCAACATCGATTATAGCGCTTCAACATCGTAAAATCTTATTGATTGGTCACATGTGATTTTGGGATTTCAAAACACAAACCTATTCCTTAAGTATCTTTTGAAGAGCGAATCACTTATAATCAACTAATTCTTATAGAATATACAATATTAATTTCTTTTATAATAAATTTAGTTTCTTGACAAATTTTTTAATGAATAAATCTTGAACTAGTGCATTTGCATATGTACAATATATTTTTCATTAAATGAAGATTAATCATATATACTGTATGATTTTACTGTATTTTAACTTCATCAAAAATGTGTTTTAATTCAAATATAAGAATTAATATTTTTTCTTTCCGCAGAATATTTTATGTTACTGTGATAAGTATATCTACAATTCTGTCTTAAAATATTCATAAATCCAAATTTATTATAGCACTTTTAACTTAATCGCCACGTTTACATTACATTTCTCCCAAAACAATTTTCGATTCTTAAAGTATGTTTTAAAATCCTTTCTGGAATATCTCTTTAAGGCTCAAAAATAACTTTTTTATTGCTTGAATGGAACTAAGGAGATGATTTTGAAGAAACGATTTCAACATCATCAATAAAAAAAAAACACAGTTTAAGGATATCTGACAAGTCTGGAATTTGTGCTGACAAATTTATTAAAGTTCTCAGAAATTTCACACTTGGTAAGCATGCAGCTGGAATGTACATTTTCAATAAAACCATGAAATTTTGCAACACAATTCAGGCCAGTATTTATGCCGGTATTTAAATAAAAGGCTTTTATTTGATCATTATTTTTTTCTTAGGAATCACGAGTTGATTCATGTGATCGTATGACCTTTATTGATGCTTTAAAGTAAGAATCAAAATTTAATTTTGAATCTAATATTAACCCCCAAGTAATTATTTTCATTGGCCGTTTGGATTGGGCTGGTCGTCAGATATTTGTATTTGCTTTCTTGTGAATGTTTGTCGTAATTTAGTGAAAAGCAGAAAAGTTGGCACATTAATTTGAGTAACTTTGAGTCTCTAACTCATAAATCAAATCTATACTATTGTGCATGTTTTTTCATTTTATTTAATTATATTAGTTTTCATTATATTAGTTTTATTAAATGATCATAATTTAAAGAATTTAGTCATAATTGCTATGTCATCAGTTAAGACTTCTAAATGACAATTAGGAGTTTTAAGAGTGTCTCTGACGTATATGTTGAGGAGAATGTATGAAAGTAGTTGTCCATTTTCGCACCCTGAACAATTCCATTCTCAGTAAGCTTGAGGAAGATTTAATACCCTCTACTTAATTTCAGTCCCTTCAATATTCAATATCTTCCATTCATTATTTTAAATATATTTTTGTTGTTACACTGATGTACGAAACTTAAGAAACAGGTGCTTTTTTGTCATAACTCCACGAAAAATCCTCTGAGAGGCATGAAATTCAGAAATGAGACAGCATTTCATACTTAAACGATGGGGAAAGCATAATTGCTCCAAAATGAATACAATACATATAGTATGGAAGCAAACAAAAACAGCTTTATTGAACTCACAACACTACTATACAAGATTGTCTGCCCAAGAGGAAGAACAGCAAGCGAGTGTTCCTTAGAATAGAATATGCTCTTCCTTTACTGCAATAGTTGCATTGGATCTTCTCTCCAAACTCAGCATCATTTTGTACAGCAGTTCTTGAGGTAAGAGTGTCCATTCCTTAATCAGCATCTTTTTCAACAGTAGAGTGTTCCCGGGAGGATGTAACCGTAGCGCAAGGTTTCTCCCCAAAGCATCTCACATATGTTCTGTTGGATTTAAATCAAGAGAGAATGGTGTTTTGTACTCCTTATAGTTTTATACTCCTTACCCAATTATAATTGATTCTATCGATGGCCAACTTTCAAAGAGATACAGAGCTCAAGATTGTTGGAGAATAGGTCACCTTTGGGAAGGCGTTAGGCAACAGTAAACCGTGACACTTGTCGCCTTGTTGCTGTACTCTTTTGCTTAGCAGTAGCATTTACTGACTGGTATGGGTCTCTTTTAGCCTGCTGAACCATATATCAATCCTCCACTGCAGTTGTTTTCCTAGGGAGACCATCACCAACTTTTCTAACAACTATATTTACGGTCTGGAAGACTTTCCAAGCACGCGAAACGACATTTTTGCTGATTCTGAAATCTTCATCTACACTCATCAAACTGCATCCTTCCTTCAGCTTTCTGATAATTTAACAACATGCGAAGTCATCCTGGTGATTTCTTCTAGTCATATTTCAAGAAAAAACTCACTTGTATATACAACAAATGTCTTTAATTGTGCCTCCGCCCTTGCTTTCTTTGCAATCTCGAGCTGCGTGCCCCGTTTATTCACCTTTTGCGTACATTTACATCACCTATGATGTTGTATTCCTGATATTTGCATACACATCACTTTTCAACTGAATCGTGTGCTCATTATAATGATCATAATAAACCTTTTCTGCAATTTCATGGCTTTCTGTTTAAAACTTACATTCTTGCTTCAATTTTGTCCACCAGCGTAAATGATAATATGAAAATTGTTGGATAACAACCATACAACTTATTTAATGTCAGAAATTTTATGTTCTGAAGTTATTATCCAAAAATATGCAATCAATTCTTAGAACATATATAAATTCTAAATGAAGCGCTACTTATGCTTTTTTTAGAAATATTTAAAGATATCAACAAAAATGTAAGTTACGTAAATTTTTCTCAAGAGATAAACTGCGATTTCGATTAAATTCTTCAGACATAATAATATCCACAGTTCATAATCTGAATCTTGTGAAGTGAGCTAATAAATGGAAATTCTGGAATCTAGTTTTTAATCAAATGGAAAAGAATATGAAAAGAACATTTTTCTAATAATAAAACACTATTGAAATCGATAAAATTTAATTCTTAACTTTTTACATACGAAGTTCACTAGAAAGTACGATTATATACAGAATTTCATCTTTCAATTTTGAAAAATCATCATCAGATTTTGTTTGTCTCAGTTAATGTTTTTATCTGTATGCATCTATTTATGTGAATACAATAACTGTAAAATTTGTAACCTAAGTTCTTTTTTCAGTGCTTTTGATATTATATATGATTATGGTATTTATAAATACTAAATTCGAGCCTAATTTTACATAGAATCCTTTAAATGGTTTCCTATAAATACAATAATTCAATAATATAAGTGAAAGAGAATTTATTTACACCATTAAATAAAGTTGACAATCTTTAGAAACTTTTTAATACATTATTTTATATGGAGATGGTCTTCTTATCCAATGTATATGAATATAATATTTCTGAAACTTTCTGTCTACAAGAAAGGCGCTATATCCTTATGCAAGTGTATGTTAATTCAAGAAGTTTTATTTTTTAAAACTAAAGAACATTTTTAAAAACGAAAAGCAGCAACTGGCATTAATAAAAAGTAGAAAGAAATTTTATTTTATTTCTACCAGCGGGTGACCGAGCTCCGCTCGGAGAAAACAGGTATCGAAGCTAACTCGAAGATTTAAATTTTCAATTGTGATTTATCAAAACAATACATGCCATAAGAAAATTTGTGAAACCATTGGTGAAAAGATAACCGGTTAAAGTGCACCATTGTAAACTATTCTAAACAAAGTTAAAGTTTGGAAAGGGAACTATTCTATACAAAGGTAAAGTAAAGGTAAAGATTGAAGTGTGTTGAAGTTCAATATTTTTGACAAATTTATTTAGAAAAACCAAACATATATACATACATAAGAAACATATTATAAAACTATAACAGCATAAACATAAAACTTTATTAGTTCGCCATATTGGCTATAGACGGCAGCACGTCACCGCTTGAAAATTTAAGTAGCCATTATGGCGAACTAATAAAGTTTGAAAATATCCTATCTGTAACTCCGAACTGCTCGACCGTAGCGCTTCAAAACCGGCGCCAATCGATTCCTCGTGACCGAAAACCCCAGACCCCCAAGTTTACCGGAGTTTATTAATTCTGGGGCGATTTTCGACTTGGCAACCATTCCTCGTATTATAGTATTAGATTTATTTTACTAGAAAAGCCCTTTTTTGTATCAACAATTAAAAGCTATTTAAGCTTAGATAATATCCTGTACTTTAGTTTAATTCAATTTATCTGTATTTTTGGGCCTTCTGGCTGATCATGCAACGATTTCTACGGGCATCTCAAATGTAGCAAAATTTTCTCATCCCGAGATTTCAGCGGGCTTTTGCTTTTATTCCTTTATTGAGAAGCACATTCTGTTTTTTGTCCATTTAACTATTGAAATAAATTATATTCAGTATTAAACATTTAGTTTACTTTTTGCCCAACAGATGTCTTTAATTGTCCTCTAAATTGCGTCATTTGAAGGCACGATATATTACCACTCAAACTTCATTTTTTATCTCTTTTTTCCTACAGATCTGCTAGAAAACATTCAGCGATTGACAGAGAGTATATTCCTGATGACTTATCAGGTTCTAAAAGTGATTTTAGTTTTGATATTGTTAGTGATATAGATTTTTTCGACTGCTCCTCAAATAGCGACGACTCTGATCATGATTCAATAAACTTAAATGCATTAGACAGTGGTGCAAAATTGATTTGAAGAATACTCCTCCTCGTTAAATTATATATATTCTACTTTTTTATATTAAGCAATAAATAGAAATGAACTTAATTCAATTGAATTTTTTTTGTAAAATTTTTTTGGTGATAACATCTGAAATTTCTTTTTTCTGGCAACTTAGTTTCTCATGACAAAAATCTATATAAAAATATTTCTTAGAAAGAAAAAAAAGCATTTTTCAAATCTCGACTATATATAGTCTTAAAATATGCAAAAAATGAAGTGATTTAGGTCTACAAGTTGAGCAGACAGAGGGTGAAAGGAAAATAAGTAATTTATTTTGTTTTAAACTAAAGTAATTTTTTAAAAAAATTTAGAACTTTTTATAATTGATATAGTTTGAGAAAAACAATTATTCTGGAAATAGAAGACAAGTAATATCATTTTTCAAAGAATAGAAAATGAGAATTCTGTTGATGGTTAAAAGAGTGTGGAGTACTGGTATAAGTTGCAACTGTTCAGATTTAATGGCTTAAACATTCTAAAAGAGTCTAGAAAGTTATGAAAGAAGTGCTAGGGATGCCATCTTCATCTTGCAAATAAAAATTTTTTAAATTTCATATACCATTCGTATATTAATAACAAATAAATCTTTCAAGAACTAATAATAAAGTTATTCCTACATTTCTCCAAATTCCACTTGCAATTACTCTCTGAAATATTACAGAAAATAAATCTGACAAGCAAATAAAACTGAAATTCCATTCTTAATTTTATTTGCAACGTGTTTTAATGAAGTGAATGTATACTAGACTTGATCAAACACAACCAATTCTGATCATCAACGTATTACCCTTTTCCGAGCATTTCAAGTAGATAAATTTCAATAACAGCAATATTCGAACAAATTTAATTGTAATTGCATTGTCATGTCCGATAGCGCTTCTCAAGCCTCCCGAACCTTATTCTCTGCGACGAATTTATTTGGGAAACACTTATTTTTCACCTCTTTTCGTTCGAGATTGAGACTGATATGAAAAAGTCTCCTCATTGGCCAATTCAAAACAAGTATTTAGTAAAGAGCAAGTTTGAAGCAACGCATATATGGATTCCATTTGAACTGGTTTTGCATGAAAGGATCAAGATCCAGCTGTCTTCTACTAAAAAGTTGTTTGCTTCTGTTTTAAGTGAATGAAATCGAGTGTTATGCTTTCAAATTTGGAAACTTATAAACACGGGAAATATAAAAACAATATATTGTTTTGTCTTTGAAATTTTGTTTTTATCGATTAAAAAAATATTTATAAAAATTGAGTAGCTGTTTAAATTCTTTAAAAATGTTTTGCACATTTAAGTTTATTTCTTATATTATAAGTATATATATTATGAGTTTATTTCTTTGTATTGATTTATTTGGACAATTATAAATGTATGAAGTTTAAGAAATCTCTTTTATAAAAAAATTATCATCAAAATATATACATATAAACGTTGAATAACTATAAGAATTTTTTAAAAATCCTTAATTTGTAAAAATAGGAGGAATTCTTACTAATTTGTATAAAATTGATACTTATTATATCCATGAAATATAAGTAATTTAAGTTTCTGAATAAGTTTTCACAAAATAAAGTAATTAAGCATTAACAAAAATTTAATTTTGTAGAAAAATATAGGTATGTAAAAGAATTGGTTCGTTAAGTCAGCTCTCAAATTCAAAACTTTTCTTACGTATATTAATTTTAAATATTGTAAAAAATTATTTTTAGGGAAAAAAATAACATTATTGAATATTTGTTTCAGATTTTTTTCTTTTCATAGTATGCGTATTTAAATTATTATAAATGAATGTTTTAAATTCTTAGTGAAATACACTTTTATTAATATTTGCTATAAATAAGATTATATTTTATTATATTCTATACTAATATACCTATATAATTCGTAGCAAAAAAGTCAATGGACATTTCATTTCAAGAATATAATTTATTTTATAAAATAATGAAATATAAAAGGTATTCTGCTTTTTTTCTGTTGTAAAAATAAACTTTAATTAAATATTAATAATTCAGAGAGGGTAATTTTTTAAATTTTTTAAAATTAATTTATTTTACAGAAAATTTTATTATTTGCTTTATCTCTAGAGAATATATGCCAGTGTCATTTTCTGAGCACACAAAATCTGAAGAAATTAATTTTTCGACCATTACATATAAAAAATCATCTACACTTTCTAGTTCTAACAGGTACTTTCTTCTAATCAACCAAATATTTGTGCACAGATTATAACCAGACATAAATATACTTATTATCATGGAATTATTTGGCTGTACTAAACACTTGTTGGTTTGATATGAGCCTCCTGACTCATCGATATATCAGTGGTGAGACACTGGGGATGTCTCTTGGTACCTTTCGGAATGACCGCGTGGAACTCCCATTCCCTTTTCGCTGTCAAACGTACTCAGTCGAACGCTTCTGGCGCAAACTTAATTTCGGCTGTAACTTGTAACAGATTCCGTAATGAGGCCGAGCAACACGCACTTCACCTCGGAGGCTTTCTCGCAGTGGCGTTAACTTTTGCCCCCCTTTTTTCCCTTCTTTTATTATTATTACGCGCCGCCGAGAGAGCTCTTGTTTTTTAATTTCGGCCCTCCCGTGTGTGTGTTCTTGGGACGTGATGAAGTTTACCCCCGTGTACCAGCATCCTCAGATGCTGAATCTCTAACATTCATAAGTTAGTGCGGGGGTGCGTGCACAAATTGTGATTAATTGTTTCTAGATATCTGCTGACTGGAAGAAGTCAAATTCATCTTAGTATACGATTTAATTATGAGACGTTAAACGTAATTGATAATATGGTTGATCACACGATCTAGTAATCTTAATTATTACATCTAAAATTGAAACAGCGACAGCGATCTCATTAAAATTTACTCGCATATTTTACTGAATCTAGCTATTACCATATCCATTTCCTAAAACTGTGGAACTTTGGAAAAGCAGCTGTGAACGCCGCAAGTGCCTAGAATCTAGTTTTCACAAGCTAGTAAATGAGAGTTTGGTGCTTTGTTTCATATTAAAGAAAGCCGATTATGCCTTTTAGATACCAGTTTATTGGTTGATTGAATCTTAAAATTGACACATGTCTACAAATTAATTCTTAAGATCACGAACCAAATTTCTTTTATTTAAACTATTATGCTTTTTAGTTATCGCTTTTACATACATATGAGTACAGACCGACAACGTTTTGACGGGTTTTGTCAAAATTAGAAAGATATATATTTTAGTATGAAGTTATCATGGAACCAGACAAACTTCTTCTAAACTGATTTTATTAAAAATGAGATAGAAATCTAAAAATTTTATGTGAAACCTGGGCAACAAATCTTATTCATCTACTGCAATACTTAATTGAATTATCATGTTCACAAGGGGACAAGCAGATGGGTATAATTCTTAAAGTATGTTTTCCGGATTCTGGAAGATCCAAAACATTGCGATTCATAAACACGAGTTCGAAGTTTTGTATGGCAACAGTATTTTTCTCTCTCTTAGTATATTTTGTATAAAAGAAAATAAAATCAAGTTAATGATTACCGACTTTTAAATAATTACTTTAATTAAAAAAATGAACTCTACTACAACATTTTTTTTTGAGATGAGGTCGGTTTTATTAGGCAATAACACTGTAATTTCCAAATGAGAAACTACAACAGAAGGCAATAGATACTTCAAAGGCTATACAATGAAAGCCGACTCCAAAATAACATTACATCAGCAGATGAGAGAGAATGGGAAAACTATATTCTATGAAAGCCGACTCCAAAATAAAACTGCATTGGCAAATGACAGATAATGGAAAAACTCTACTGTGAAACCCGATTCCAAAATGAAATTACATTAGCAGACGATAGATATTTCAAAAGCTATGCTATAAAAGCCGACTCCAAAATAAAAAAAGGAATACATTGTTAATATGTTACTATTCATTTTGAGGTTTCAGCAGCTTATTACCTTCAAACATCTTCAAAAACTTCATGCAAAAACTACGTGATGTTCTCACATGATGAAAACTTCAAGTTGTTGAGCCGTTTTCAGGATCAAAAGCTTGCTCTGAATAGATTAGATATATATTTCTTCAATACAAATTCACTTTTGGAACATAAACTGTCCGATTTGAAAATTTTTAATATTAAATCCTCTTAAGAGCACGTAAAGATGAAAACTGGTTAAACCAAAATATAGTTTAGCATAGAAATTTAGTCATTTAAAATAATCATTGAAATATTTTAAACAACATTTTTAGGTATTGCAAAGCGAATAATGATGCTTCAATCTAATTATAAGTGAATGTATTTAATTATTTAGTAGTGTCTTGGCTAATTTACTAATAATCCGAATCATGAAAAAAAATCAAAGAGTTTAATTATGTATGTTAAAAGACATTAGGCAATGATAATCCCACAAAATTTATAAATTGTTTCAGCAATTTTTAGAAATTATAGTGAACTCAATTTTAATGACTTACAGAACTCTGTTTCTTTCACATAAGTAATCTCTCTTTATTTTTCTCTTCAGAAACTGTAAAGTTTCAAATACTGTGAAATTTCAAGTAAATATCAAACGGTTAATTTATGCGCAGCGCTAGTAATGCCATTAAACAACGTGCGGAATGATTTACATATCATATGAATCGTTTTCAGCTAACTTTAATGTATGATGCACTTAGGAGAATTTATATTTTTCGCTATTATGTTATTTAAATCAACTGAGGTGAGCAAAACTATAATGAATGCGTGATGCAATATTATCTTCACTGTGCAGCATCATAGTTAATTTATTATACTAATAGTTTTCATTACATAAATTAATATTAAATATATAAAGTAAAATTATATTTAGATAATTTTAATACATGGATAATTCGATCACGTGGTTTTTTTTCCAGATAACAAAAGGATAAACGTTTTCTTAACATGAGGCTAGAAAGTGAAATAAGTATTTTGAAAATAAAATCTATTGTAGAGTAAATTTTCTTCTGTGTCTGAATTGTCTTCTAATAAAAGTGTCATATCTATAAATGTATAAATAATATATTGCTACAAATAAATGAAATAAATATACATTATTTAATTATAAAAACATTAAGTATACCTTACTTAAAAATTTGCAAGCTTTTGCGAAATTTTACTCATATTACAGATACAAATTACGTATAGGTACGCATATTTTTTTATATGTAAAATTCGCTAAAAGGTTAGAATATTTTTTAAAAAGAGATGAGAAATAAAAATTTCGCTTGTCGCATTGAATAGATACATCTTGCTTATTTTCTGGGGGGGGGGGTTAAATTAAAACAAATTCATAATACATTCTTACGAATTTTAATTAAAATTAAAGAAATTCTTTTATCTGAATAATTTACAGTGAATTTATAAAAAAGGCTATCAAATTATCACGTAATTATTTTATTTCGTTTTATTCTGATAATAAAAATAGTTCTCCATTTCAGTAACGAGAATAGTGAAAATTAAAATAACTATAATTAATTTAATTAGTAACAGATTTATCAAATGAATAAATTATGCAAAATCTTAAATTTTCAGTTTATGATCAGAAAAAACTATTTTTTATTTGAAGGCATATGATTCATCATATATACTCAATATATTGAAATGTAATATTCCACTGAATCAGAATTCAATTGTTTTAGTTCCAAATTTTGAAATCGTTTTCTTACGCTATAAAGCAATATTATTGAGAAATAAATATTAAAATCTAATTAAATGCCACTGAAATTACCAAATGTGGACCATACTTGATAACTTCAGTTTAATTTCTATGTATTCTTCATTTTAATATCTATGAAAGTATTTGAGGAAAAATATTTATATTAAGTTACTTATTTTAAAATTACTTTTTGACATAATCAATTAACTAATTCAGTGAATTGTATAGATCAAAATTGAAATCTCGATAATTATTTAAAAAATATTCTGAAAAGACGAAAGATTGTCTGTCCTGCAAAATGAGCTTTCTTATATTTTTCTACTTACTACTTATAAACAAGCGGAAAAAGACTGTTGCTTTACTTGTATGGGTTTTTTTACCCAAGATTTTTTTATTTCCAGTTATTTTTAAAAAAAATCAAAGTGTAGATCAACGAATTGCAATATGGTTTCATTTCTCTGCATAATTTTGATTCATTTCAACCACTACAATGTAAAATTCGTTATAAAGTTTTTGCGTTTTTAGTAGATTGAATATTTTAATTTTCAATTTTATTAGTGTATTCTATTCGGTACCAAAATTAAGGATAGACTCAATATTTCAATTGCGGTTATCATATTTATAAAATTATTTAATTATCGTACATTTATACTAAACTCAGTCATAACAATTTTTGTCAATTTAAAAAATGTAATTTTACAATTTAAAAAAAAAAACATTATAAATATTATTAGAGTATCTGGAAATTTTGGAAATGAATTTAAAGCTATGTAAACTATAGAAAATAAAACACTATATAAATACTATATTGATTTCCCATCTATTATCTATCCAAAAATATTGATAGAATGCTCTATGCTTTATATTCTATTTAAATGTTCTATATATGTATAAATATTCTGTTTTGTTCAACCGAATGGATACATTATTGTGTTAAAACATTCAGTGGTTTCTCCGAATATAAATATGCTAGAAAAAAATAAAACTTTATCTTATCGATTTCCCGCATATTAATTTTAGAGATAACGATTGATAACTTTAACAGAATTTGATCACGTGATTTTGATGAACTTTTGCATTTAAGTCACCCTGTAGTCGCTGGAAATAATTTTTATGATATGGACAATTCAGTTGTATATGCAATAAATGTGTAATATTTATGAAGTAAATATGTGAATGTCAATAACTCCACTCAGAATTTTCTGATAATTATTTTTTTGTGTATAATAGTAAGCAGCCAGGAAATGCAAAATCTTGTGAAATTGAACGCGCAACTTCTAATTTCAAGAATGAAGGTACAATAAGTGACTTTTACTTCAAGTATCCTTAAATTCTCTAAGTATCTAATAAGAGCTTTATTTTCATTCTTGAAACTAAAAATTATATAATGTGCAAATAAGTATATAAATATCTTTCAGATGCGTGATAAGTATATAAATGTGTTTAAGATAATTAGAATAGTGAAAATTATAATAAGCCTTATTTATAGATAAATTATGTCCTTTCAGCGATATTTTGAAACTGGATTTTTTTCTACTGTAAAATGGATTTTTAATAGCCATAAAATATACAAAATATTTATATATATATTTTTTACTGTGAGAGAAAAATTAAGGCATTTTTTGGCAAGTTCCATATCATAGTCGAAGATTTTTAAAAATACAATTCTTTTTTAATACGTAATAATTCGTGATTGTAATTGTTTAATACGTAACAGGTTAGCTAAAAAAGCTGCATTGCAGCATATTAGATTCTCTATAAATTGTCTTATAAATTGTATTATTTTATTTATCATTCAGCAAAATAGACTTTTTTAATTGTTACACTCTTGTAACCCTTGTACTACAAAATCTGTCTAACCGGCATTGCAAATTCTTTGCAGGGGACCAGGGTCTGTTTCGAACCAGAAGTGCAAAGGTATCCTTGATAATAACCCATCTTAGATCCTGCACTCCCCTTTTAAAACAAAAGCTGGTCTATCAGAAAAAAAATTGTATTGCCGATTTGTCCGGAGTAGTAGTAATGAAAGGAATAAAGCCTGCATGACACAGAAACTTTTTCTCCCATAATGTTAATAACTGGAGAAAGGATATTTAGTCCAACCGTATTCAAGTGTACAAGCTGTATGAAATGCTCATCAAAAATGGAATCGAATCCTGAGTACTTTACTGCTTATCAAAGCTAATGTCGTCTAGTTTATTTGGAAAATGCCGGGAAAGTGATTAACACCTTTTATCTAGCTGTCATAAAAACTGTTAAAAGCTTTAAATAATCATTGAAAATCAGTTTATTGTAGTTAGTTTATTTCTATTTTGAAATTTCCCTGCAAATAACATTGAGATAACGTTATCATCAATAGACGTGCTCAAATGATGAAAATGGCACTTGGGGTGGCGTACGGTTTTTAAAATTGCAGAACCGCAGTAACATATTTCAGTTAAAGGAAACGCAATTATTTGTGATAAAAAGAGAATGCACTTAACTAATACGAATCTAAAACATAAGTTTGACTGTTTTTATATGACTAAAACTTGGTTCAAGCTTATAATTCAAGAATGGAATGCTTCAGGTAATGTGGGGAAATTTTTACTTAGAGTCTTAGTATGAGAGGTATACTAAATTAGGTAGGTTTGATAGTAAAAACCAAAGCCCTCTACATACCTTAGCGCTTAGGAATACATAAAAGTAATAAAAGAAAATAATAATAGAAACTTGAAACTCATCCTTTGATATCGTGTTTCCTTAAAGCCTCCCCAAAATTTGCATACGCACCCCTTCCAGACGGCAGCAAAACACCTGAAACATCACACCCTCCTCCTTTTGCTTACTACACGCCTTCTCGGTAACACGCACTCCGAAACCTCTCTTTCGGAATCTATATCTAATTATGCCGTCTAAATTTTTCTCTATCATGTGCCTTGAGGCAATTATTCCACATTCGCACTGCATTATTCCGAATCACCAGCACAGAGATCCACAGTTTTCCCCTAATTTGCAAGACTAGGGCAATTAAAGCAGGGAGAACGAAAATTAGTCTCTTCATTAAAGACTGCAGAAGAGACAAGCTGGCTTTCTCCTGATGCTTTTTCCCCCCTTTTTCCTGTTTATTTATAATTATTCGAGAACTTTCGTTTTATGCGTGGTTAATGCCTGGAAATTCGCCGTGCAAACTAAAAGGACGAGCCTCGGGCAAAAATGATCTGTTTGAAAAAGAGGTTGCCCCTGTCGTTAGGAGTTAGAAACAATTAAAGATGTCGGGGAAAATTTTAATAGAAAAGTTAAACCTCACACACTTCCAACGGTGGAAAAGAGAAGAGGGGTGTGGTGGAAGGTGGAGTTGAATCTTTTGAACAAAATTAACAAACACACTCAGTGATTGCAGTAATGATTTTAGTCCCTTCCCGTTTTAATTGAGATGCCTTAATGTTTAGTTTTATGATGGTGAAAGTTTTCCTCGGGGAGTTGACTTTTTGCTTTTGATTCAAAGAGAATCGTGTGTTTTCCGGGATTTGTAGAAGGATGGGTTTGTATGGTATTTGCTTTCTTTGAAGTGTTTGATAGGTGATATCTGTTATAATTGTTTTTGTCTTCTGGCGAGAGAGATTCGATACAAAATTTATAGGCATTTCACACTTAATTATGTGATAAACTTTACAGCTGAAGCATAGATGATGGGTGGCAAATAAATTTTGAACCGAAGAAAAAGTATAATAAGTTTTTCATTTGTGCTCGGAGGGCTCAATTTTACTCTAATATAGTTGTGTTAACATTCCCTTCGCATTGAAGCTACACAAGGATATTAGTAAAGTATTTTTGCCATGGTGATTTGGATGATACTCTAAAGGACCTTTTTCGTGTCTCTTAGGATTTTAAATCATATCAGTAATACCGTAAAGATTCTGTAACCAAAAGCTTAATATAAATCCAAAATAGGATCCCACCGAATTTTCTACTTTTGTATGCAAACGGTGCTTGTTAAATCGAGATGAATATCCTAAAATAACAATTTAATGTAAATAGATTTGAATACTTTTCATTTTGTTGCATTTACTTCTAAAGCAAAAGCAGATTACTTGGAAACGGCATCTTTACTTCCGGTCATCAGCATTATAGCAAAAAGGAATGCAAGTCGCATTTGACGAGTACCATATTATCTGATGCTCCAATTTTTTGATGGAGTCGGATTTTGAATCGAAACTTTTATCCCCTAAACCGAACCTAAACAATAGATCACCACAGCTCTCTTAAATAATTTTGAACGACCATGAACGAGTTTGTAATTTGTATGTAGTGTTCTAATGGTCTGATAAAACTTAATGCTAGAATATTAAACATTAAATCATGTGACACAATATAAATTCCAACTCTCACTAACTATAAGAGGAAATTAGTTCCAAATCTCAACCCTCGCAGCATTTCGAGGGGAGGGGAAATATTTATTCTCCAAGACAAATGTCAAAAAACAGAAACTTCATCAATTAGAATGTAGTATAATTTAGTGATTTAATAATGATTGAATATAACCCGTTTGTATGGCATTATATGAAAAGTAATTGCGTGTTGATGTGAACAAAGGCCGTGGTTGTTTTTTATGTAAACATAAAAAAATAAAGTGTTAAGTGTAACATACGCATTCAATTATCAAACAATATACTAGTATCATCATTTAAATAAGAACAGAAATGAATTTCAAATTTAAAAATATCTATCAAATCAATCAATTTATCATTTTCATTTTTCATTTATCCAAAGAGATAATTGATAGGAAAAATGTATATGGAAAAAATATTTTCCATGAAAAATTCGCTAAATAATAGATATTTCATTGCACTTTGATTATTTGAGCATTAATTCGTTTTTATGATAAATTTATAAAAGTAATAAGATTTTCAATTTGCAGTACAAGAAAGAAATTTTATTAAAAGAGATAATAAACTATTGCAAGCATATACTGATAAAAAATCTAAGAATATTTCCATGCGTTTACATGCTTTTCTGCCATTTCAGGGTTATTTCTGATAACATTTGTTTAATGGCAAAATAGTACCAGATTTGAATCCTGACTGTACCAGTAACTCATCTGAAATACCTATTTTTATTTATAATTTAAGAACCCAAGGAGAAAATTCTCATTTATTGAAAAAACAAAAATACGGTGAATAATAGGAAATCAAAATAAATTTAGAAAAAATAAAACTAAAAAAGAAGATTAACTCAGTTTCCAAACAACCCTGTTTCCAACACATCGCACACCCCTCATCTAAATTAAATAGCCTGTCTCATTACACTCTGCCTCCAATCTAACCTCAATCATATCTTACTATGAAAAAAAGAACTTGGAAGTTTAAAAATAATTCTTTTCAAAATGTCAAAAGGAATCTTCCTTCTTTTCAAACGAAGAGGAGCGGGGAGGGGATCTGGCTGTAATAATGCGTTACCTATAGAGATAGAAGTACGAAAGGAAATCAACGGGAGTTCCTTTTTTTTATTTTTTACAACTTTATTTTATTTAATATGCGACAATTTTGCTTAAGTACCCTCTTCCATAACGGGTTATAGGAACTTAACACGCTTTAAAAGAACCAAGAACAAAGGAGTACACGGGGGAGGGGTGCTCCAGCGGCAGGAGGGAGGGAGGGGAGTAGTAGGTGATTTTTTGGTGGAAAAAGAGGCAGGGGGTTCGTCCTGAACACGCTCTAGTAAATTCTTCCTTCACATCATCATGTACGGTGTTAAGAGACCTCGTACGGTGCAAAAATTTCCCTCTTGCTGGTGAGGTGGGGAGGGTCTGCAAGAACAGATCAAGTGACGATCTTCGAATATGATTGTGCATCTCGGAATGATGAACTCCAAAAAGTATCAGTGGGAAAAGGAATGAAGGAAAAAACAATCGAATAAATAAAAGGAATAAAAGAGAGGCGAATTTGCATTGCCGCCTAGAAAAATTTCTCCAGTAGTTATTGTCTGCCGAGCGGTCTGTGCGAACCAGAGAAGTGACTTATGAAGATGTATCGAGCACTGCCAGATATATCTGCTACCTTAATGATTCTACGGACACTGATTTCGCTTCCATCTTTTCCTTCCCGCTTGCTACCCACCCCTCTCTTCTTCTTCTTCTAAAATCTTTTTTGCCAACTTTTTATTTTTTTACTCGCCCCTCACCGTTACCTCTAGTGAGATTTTCCTTTTCTTTTAAAACCTTTGCCGAAAAGCGATTTGTATCGCCGATTCTTTTTTGTGTTAGTTTTTACATTTTTTTTCACTTCTCTTTTTTTATTTTTTAAGTTTTGTCACCTCCTTTGCCTGCCGTCATCATCAACTCGCAACTTTTGATGCGACAGCGTCGTTTAGACATTATACCTTTTTCATGTTCTCGTGCATTGTTAAAGACGAAAATAGGAATTGAGCAAATGCTGCTTAAAAGATATACATCATACATCAAGTGACAGACATTTCGAATTTGCCCTGAATGGTCATTGCAACAGTCGCATATGACAATTGTAATCTTCCCTTCTTCTTGCTCTTTTTTTTCTTTTCCTTTTCATTCTTCTTTCGAGAGGAATGTAAAAATTATTTCCAGTAACTACTTTGAGAGGAGGGTGAAGAAAAAAAGAACACTCCAAAGGAATGAAAAGCGCGTTAGAGGTGTAAAAACTCAGTGTATGAATAGGTTCTTATTTCTTGGATTGTTATTACTGCTTTTGTCGAATTTTCTTGGCAAATAACCTTTAGATTCAGTTCTTTTCTTCCTGGTTCTTTCCAATTCTTATTACCGTCTCACTCTTTTCATGAGCGAATCTTCCAAAGTGGCCATTGAATAAATGATGTTTAATAGTCGTATTTAAAAGTTATCTAAGTAATAGAACTATCGTTTTGAAGAGGGCATTTTTTCCCCCTTAAATGGTAACTTTTTAGTCATCAAGAATAATGATGTTAACTTAAAGAGGATATAAATGCCAGATTTAAATTTTGTTCTTTTTTTACAGTTGATGAGATGCGAGGTTTAAAAGAATTTTTTTTCCTAAGTGCAAAGAGTTATTATTTGAAAATTATTATTTGTTTACAACCGATTTGTTGACTTTTTGAGAAGCCTCAAAGGCTGATAATTTTTTAGAAAGTTATTCAGCTGCAAATTTTCGCTTATTAGATTTTGAGCCAAAGATTAAATTTCATTTAAAAAGGTTGTAGCCTTTTAAAAAAATTATTCAATTTTTTTTATATCTGTAAGTAGCATTTTACACTTAATTACTTATAGCGCAGTTAGATAAAACTTTTTGCTGGAATTAGAAAGTAATACAATTTAACTAATTCTTAAAATGAATAAAAAGAAGTATCATTTCTTCAGAAATTTAAAATGAGAAACTGTATTTCTGTATATAAAGTGTTGTTATCAGTTATCGAAATTCTCAATAATATCTCCAAATTTAATCAATTTCATTGATGGAATTTAATTAGTATGTTATTAAAATAAAAGTACGTGTACAAAATATTAATGGTAAGCAGTTTAATATTTTATCAGTTTAACATGACATTTTTAAAATTTTATTTTTATTTTTTAAAGCCTAGAATAAGAATTATACTCGTATAAATGAATTAATATTATTCTTTCTAAAAATCAATGCTGGTAATTAAAATAAAGATGTACTTTCTATTAAAAACATGTTTTATTATATGCATATTTAGAAAAAAAGTGGAGTGTATTTTTTACATATTAAAACATAAACTAAACTTAATTTTAAAATCTATTTTCTTATTTAGGCTTTTAAATAATTAAAGAAAAACATTGATAATTCAAATCCCATTTCCTTTTTTACTTATGAATTTACTAAGTCTTTTTATTTTCTTAAAACAAAACTGATGAAAATTTTAAATTAAATATTCTAAAAAATTAATTATAGTGTATGAAAACGGAAGTTGTATTTTTCTTTATGATGATGTTTCCATAGTATTGGGTTGGTGGTTTTTATGGCGCGAAAACCCTTTTTGGCCATGCTACGCCAAATATTTCATTGGAATATCCTCTCCAAACTGACAGAATAACACAGCTGATAAAATTGACAAGAAATAGAAACTATTTTTTAAATATAAATTCATGATTTTGTTTGAATATGTAAGATTTTCCCAAATACTCATTGAGAAAAATTCATGCTCTCAATAAGTATTTGTCATCTAAATAGCAATTGTTTATAAATATATGATTATAAATAAATAATTAAATGTATAGTTGTTAAAGGATTTATTAAAAGTTAAGCTGAAAAGTCTCAGATGATCAAAAAGTTAAAAAAACAATAAAATTTTAAAGGCTTCAAAAAGCTCTAACCAAGAATATATTGTTTGTAAACTTTCAAGAAATGGAGCTCATAAAATTCGTTATTTGTAATTAATACCGATGTTTGAAAATGCGTAAATGAATAATTCCTTGCGAGTTTTTTCCAATATTATATACTTATATATTATTTTTTTAAAATTTTGTTTGTTTGTTTTACACCTAGCTCATTTTCAATCTCAAATGAACTTTAGTTTTAACTATTAAAGAACATCAAAGTGAACTTTCAGTTTACTGTTCTCAACTTTATGTTAGCAAAATACATTTTGTATTCCTAAATCGAAACAACTCACTTCATAATATTATACATCATTGATATGAATTTTTAAATTTTCATTTTAAATATAACAATGTGCATTCAAATAAATGTGCATTCAATTCAATGAGCATAAACCCCATCGTTAAAATGGGGGAAAGAATTAAAAAAATATTTTTAAAATTTTATTAAAATTGAAGGAAAAAATATACTGAAATAAAATTGATATCATTGAGATCATTTTTTTTTTTTAATTTTAGGAGGTATAAAAATAGTTATCTTCAATGAACTGTTATGAATGTTTTAAGAAGAACGTCTAATTGTAAATAAAATATAATTTAATATTGTATAAAAACTTAATTAAATTAACAATTCCAATTAAAATATTAATGATAATTTAGCGAAAATTTTGAAATAGGAAACATTCAATACCCAAAAAGTAAGCACATGCCAAATTTTATAGCTCCAAATCCAATAATTTACTCTGCAGACTTTCATGAATTTTGCAATTTAAAAGTAACATGCAAACTTCTGGAAAAGAAAAAATATATTTATTAATTTATTAACGAGTAAATTAAATAATAGGGGTAAATAGTTTAATAATTAATCCTTTAATCGAAGCTTCTAATGCAAATTATTTTCTCATTTTCATAATCATTCCCAAGCTGATATAGATTTACTAATGATCATTCTTATACAATATTCAGCCGTGAAAGAAGGACAGGAAAAATTTTTTTAATGAAAAATTACCATGGAGATTTCATTTCAAACATTGAACAAACACATCATGTTTTAACCCTTTTTTTAAGTAATAATATTTTGCATATCAGATGTACTAACACTTAGCACTCTGATGTCTTCTCTCAGGTACCTTTCAAGGCATTTCCTTATTTTGCTGTTTTATTTAATTAGTTTCTTAAATTTTGACTGGTAAAAATACTTAAGAGTGTTAAAAATATGTAGATTTATTTTAAGGAAAAATTCACCTTGAAAAATCCATATATATTAAGTTTTCGGAACAAAAAACAAGTCTTCTTAGTCGGCAAATATTTATGCATCGAATTTCTTTTCTGAACTCTTGGGATTAAAATAATAAGATTAATTATAAAACTTTTATAAAAAAAAAATTCTTAATCAAGAATATCCCAAACTAAAAGCAACGAGAAATCCTAAAGTATAAGAATGAGAGTACGTAAACTCTTATAAAAACTTCAGGTTATTGAAATTTCGTGTTATGAAAATGTAATAACTCAATTGATTTTATAAATTGTGAAAATGAAAAGCCAATAGCGAAAACTGAATGTGGAAAACCAACCACCAAAATACTATCCTGTGAAAAAGTTTAAGTTACTTAAATTACGAATACCAATTTTATTCTTGTAAACAGAACCATTAGTTATTTTCTTTCATATAAAATTGAAGTCAAGATTCAAATATCTAAGAAATATTTAATAAAGTGTGTTTCGTATCAAAGGAAAATGTTGCTATAATTACTCTCATTATTTAAATTATTTCTTGAAAAACTACATAGGCCGATCTCATCAATTTAAAGTAATTTCTAAAGCAACCAGCTCAGCAAAAATCATTTCTTAAATCACCATCGCTTTAAGAACTAACCGGATTTTCGGTAGTTTTCCCTTTATTAGTTTCGAAGTTTTATAACAGCTGGATAATCAAATATTATTATTATTCTTTCAAACGCGAAAGCAAATTTAATGATGCCAAAGAAACAAAATTCCACAAAAGAATTCATATTTTGTATTCAGAGTAAATGAT
Source organism: Argiope trifasciata (assembly GCA_026543055.1). Lineage (NCBI taxonomy): Eukaryota > Metazoa > Arthropoda > Arachnida > Araneae > Araneidae > Argiope > Argiope trifasciata. The sequence continues at coordinate 25,813 of JAPMOQ010040581.1, forward strand.
TCCAAAATTAAGTCGAAATAAATTCACGCAATTTACTCTAAATTGGGCTTTACTTCAATGATAATTGAGCCAAACGATAATGAAAAAAAGGCGCGAAACTTTACTGTTTGAAACGAATCTCTTCAATTTATAGTCACTTCGGAAAGATTCTTTTTGATTTATTCATTTCAAAAAGCAACAACAGCAAGTCTTGATTCCCTTTTCAAAGAATAATTTCCACCTTGGAAACTTTTTCCAAAAACTTCCAACAGAACGTTTAAGCGTCCGCAATTTACCCCCAGTTAACCACTTAAAATAATCTTCGTCACTTATGGTAATTCTTCTCGACTGTGAATACATTACCTCGGTTAATTATTTGAAGAAATAATCACGGGCAAAATGCCGCTTTGAGGATATTCTTTCAACCTCCCCCTGCCACCCTCTTCCCCATGATATATTCAGGTTGCTCTTTTCCATCACAGTATTTTTTGACGCAGTTTCTATTGCGCCTCATTTTTCTAGCTGCATAAGGCGTCTGTCTCTCCCCATTTTAAGGATTAAGATACAGATGACATTAAAATTCAGTGTACACTAAGCTCGCAAAGAGGAAGAAGACGGCGGAAAGGTACAGAAGAGATGAAAGGAAAGGAAGAAAAAAATTACTGGAGGACGTACACTAGGCGTGATTACATTTCGCAGTCACAGTTATATATTCTTCCCGGGATTTTTCTTTCATTTAGAATGTAATTTTGTCCGTGGATGCCTTGAAGAGAGGTGGAAATTGCTAATGGTGCCCTTGCTTTTGAAATTGGAACTATTTCGACGCCTCTCTGTGATGGTAATTATTTCAGTAAAGCGGAATTGTCCGAATGCGGATAGAAAAAAAATGCAATTATTATTACGAATGAAAATTGTCAGTAATATAACTCTTTAACATATCTGAATTTGTTTGTGAGTATTCGTAAAGTCAGTGTTAACTGATGATGAGACTATAAGAACGGATCCTTTTGTCTCATAGTATTTTAGATAATTAGGGCTAATTATATTGAAATTCCCTTAGTAATAATTTAAAGTGACTGCTTAAAAATATATGTTATAAAAATAATATATTTTTTAAATATTTAAGCAGTTTTCATAATAAAACCTTTTGGAGTTTTGTTGAAAATGAGTTTTTAATGAAGTTACATGGTTTAATATTTTTCTTCACACATATTAATACTATTTTGTCTTTCTAAATACCACTTTCTCAAATTTTAATCTTTGGTATAATTCTCGTAGAATTTTGAAAAATCTCGGGCATTAAAATATAATGCATAGATTTTTTTCATATATGATATAATAATTTCTCAATAGATTCTGCAGTTTCTGACACAGAAAGTAACTAATATACTTATTTAGAAAAAAAACTAATAGCATCTCAGAGTGAAAAAAATTGAAAATTCCATGCAATTTATTTTTAAAACCCCAATATTTAAAGAATGGAGAGAAATACATTTTATTTTATTTCAGGACCCATGAATTATATTTCTTAAGCTGTTTAATATATTTAATCAAATTAATTGCTTGGCAACTAAATGGGTGCTTAAATCGAAAGGTTTTTTATTTATACTTAATTTTAGACAAATAAAAATTCTTTTTCCAATTAAAAAAATTACTGATATGTTTTAATGTAATAGAACATCTCTTTTTATTCAATAATTCAAAAACATAACTATTTTGGAGTATTCAAAAACTTATGTTCTGTACATTGAAAATAATAGCATTGCATTGTTTCTCATTCATATTGAATATCCATAATTTTATAGCGGAATCTGAAGAAACATCAATGATATTATTTGTATTCTGCATGCTCATTTTTAGAATTCTAGAGAATTTTCTGCACATTTGAAAATCGTAACATTTTTCCCGTATTTTTTTTTTTTTTTCTTAATTGATAAACTTAGTGACAAAATATTAAAGATTACATTAAATCACATCACTTACAAATTGATTTCAATGTTCAAGACATCCTTGACCTTTCTTTTTGGATAAATAAAAAATAACTTTGGCAGAGTAGTATCTACGTAAACACTTTTATGCCATATAGGCCCATGTAAACAAAATGAATCTATGAAATAAAAGATTGCAATCTAAAATAAATAGATGAATTTCGCAGATATCTTTTATACCTGAAGTTCATAGAAATTGTAACTTTTAATGAGTTTAATCTTTCGATGTGGTGTAAGCGTTACAAGTATTCCATATGATATTTATTTGGTTTATAAATTAACTTCAATTAGAAGGAAAAAGCATTTAGAGGATAAATATTAAAAAAGGGACATTAAACTGTGCACTACGCAATTAATCAGCTGCAAATTATTTATAAATAAGCAATTATCAAGACCACATTCACTTCTGAATACGCTTTTCAATTTTCAAGGAAAAAAAAGAAAACATTTTTTGGGCAATAAAGTCAAAAAATAGCACTAAAGTGCCAATATTTCGCAAAAATGTGGCAAATGTATGTAATGTTTTTGCTTAATATTGAGTGTAATTAGTGAGTTTTCGTTTATGGTTTTAGTGACTCTGACACATTTACCACACTGAGAGTTATTCTGCTCGGAGGAATAACAATGCTCTCGTCAGGCTGAATGTATTTCAACTGCTAGAAGGTTTCCTCCCAAAAACGGTTAAAAGCTCGCTATATTATCCAAAGGATTTTATATTCTTCTTTATTTAGTCGAAGTGTTTTTCTGAACATGAAAATCCAGCGAACAGATTTTCAAGTTCTTCTTTAATGAGCTCACTTCTAAAATACAACGAAAACCATTTACTGTGTTATCTATTATACCAATTCTTTTCTTAATATGCTGTAATATAAAATATTAAGAAGGTTGGAAATTATTTATTTTCTTGTAAACTAGTCAAGAACTGCATAAAACAGGTCCGAACAAGGAAACACAGATATTACTTTATTTTTTAATGTTGTTATTGTTATTGCTAATAATTAAAAAAATTTCGCATTATGGATTTAGTATAGATTTTCCCCTTATTTTTCTTATTCCTTGGAGCGTAATACATTTCTATAAGGCTGCAACGAGAGGGTAATCTCTGAAATAATTAAGTTTTTAATTATCAGAATACTCAACGAAAAACTAAATTTTAACGAATTTTCAGTTGATGACATATATTCCCTGAATTAATATCTTCTTCATGGTATTTAAAGTTTTATAGTTTGAAAAAATATTTTGAGCTATAACTTTAAAAGAAAAGAAAAGATTTCAGATTCAAAATTTCTTTTTAAATATTTCTTGTGTTTTAGGTTCTAGATTTTATTCTAACAATATTAGAAATTTTAAGATTTCTATTTAGTTTGTTTAGTTTTATGCTTGAACTTATGTCCGAATCAACAGATTTAGATTGGACAAAGAATAAAAATATTTCTACTTTGAGGGAAAAAAATCTAAAAGTGATTCAAGCATTTAATCCGAAATACCACGTCATGAAGATGTTTTGACTTGAATTAATTTTTATTTCTTTTTAAAAATTTGCTTTTAAAAAGATTTTTGCTTTTGTTTAACATTTTTTTAATTGAGTACATTTCTACATAAAAAAATATATATTGGACGATACATATTTATACAATAACACATTTACACAATAATAAGTTTTTGAAAATATATTTTGAGTAATAATATGAAACAAAATCTTTGTCAAAAAATGTCAAAATATTTATGAGTTTCTATATCAAAATCTGTTTTAAATTTTGAAAAATATTTTCTTAGGGTGCTTCCAAAAAGTAATCACATACTAAATTTCTTAGCTCTTTTCTTTTGAAAGTTGTGAATAGTTTTTTTCATCCCACATATAGTTCCCTACGATTCACAGATAATATAGCAAATTTGAAACATTATCATTTTAAATTTCTGATAACATTAAAATGAATTTCTGCTTCCATTTAATATTTTAAATTCTATATCGAAAAATGCCCTATTAAAAGAAATCTATTTCAAATAAATTGATTCATGTAATTATATGCTCTTAAATATATATATAATAACATTTGCTTCAAAAAGTTTTTGAAAACTTTTATTTCATAACTGGTTGTCTTTAAAAAATTTTCCTCTAAACGTTACTAAAATCTAAATTATCTAATAAAATATTGATATAACTTATCTAACATAGATGAAAGATCACAAAATAAAAAAAAAATCAATTATTAAATAGTTATTTCAAATGCTCTTATTTTTATTTATCATAGACGTATCCTCATCTACTTTAGATTGCAGAATTTTTAATAAAATATGGAAAGAGACCAACCTTTGGAAAGTATAATGCAAAATACATTCTTTCAGAATCAAATGGTAATCCAAGTAATTCTTTAAATACAAAAAATATATAATAAAAAAGAATCGAGATAACGCTCGAGCGATTCATGCAAGACTGACATCTCAGGATTTGCATTTACAGCCAACTTATAACCCACTCTCTCGAATGTATCGCTATTCAAATTTCGCGGAATAATTTCCTTCCTTTTCTTGTTACGCTTTTATTTTCATTTTATCCGCCATTTTTTTTATTCTTTATTTATCATCCACCCTTCATACTTCTTCTTCTTCTTCTTCATTTCATACATTAGCTACGTCGCGTCTCAGCTCAAACATTAAAACACGAAGTTGTAAAAAGTCAGGAAACACAACGCTCACTTTGAAGAAGGAGGCAGGGGGAATAGGGACGGAGAGCTAGGAGGGTGGAAAGAAACAGCTTTACTGACAAAAATTTGATTTTAATAGAAACGGCTCTCGAGTGTCGACGATAGGAAAAGAGGAAGGGAAAAAATTAAAAAATAAAATAAAATAAAAATATATGTTGATTTATCCCCGTGAGAATTTTTTTTCCTCCCTCCCCCTGGAAGCGACCTAAAAAAATTCATCAGTGAGAATAGTGAGGCCCTTGGAGATTTGCAAAAAATGAAACAGCAGGGGAAAAACACAAATTAAAGTTTCCTGTATGTTTCTTGTCTGTCGAAAGCTGTACTCATTCGATGTTCCGTGAAGCGAAGCGAAGGGAAGAAGACTTGTGAAATTGCCGTCTTCCCACCACCTCCGGTATGCCGATTCGGAGTTCGGAAATTCAGAGTTCAACTTATATTTTTTTCTAATTGCCTGACCTATAAGGTACAAAGTCGAACCTCGATTTTCTGAGTTACTAATCACCTCGGATAATCGAAAATCCTGTTCATAGAAATAAGCTGTTTCCACTTTTTTTTTCAATTAAGTTTTCTCGTAAATTAGTAATAAGAAATTATCTTTACTACTAATAAAGACAAATTTAATGTATCTATTTATTGGACCTTTACAGGTTAGACTGGTAAATCTAAACCTACCAAATTTGGAACAGATATAGTTTGCAGGTGGGAAAAGTCAACATTCATATTATCAACATTTTTATGAAGTTTTAAACATTTTTAAATGATGTGAAGCTATTAATTTTTTCTCCCATAACTTCTGGAAATATAACAGAATAAGAAAGATTTTAAAAACCTAAAGTTCAAAAATTTATGGCTTTCTTGATATTACTTTTATTGACACTCAATTTTTTGCCTTTTCCTTTCTCTTTTAAACCTTATTTAACACGAATATATTTCGATTTCAGCATAAAATCAAGTCGTTTTCATTGTTGGCACAGATAACAAGTTCCGTAAATTTATTCAAAAGTTTTAAGGAAAACATGGAAATGCGACAAATTTTGCCCTTTTGGATATATTCTTAATTAATATTGTTTTGAATAAATTTTTGAAATTTTGAAAAATTGTTTTGAATAAATTTTTGAAATTTTGAAAAATTGTTTTGAATAAATTTTTGAAATTTTAAAAAATTGTTTTGAATAAATTTTTGAAGTTCAAATAAAACTAAGCATCCCAAATTATTAAAGTTCCATTTCAAATTCAGGTTAAAATTTTTGATGAGACAATAAATAGCAAACAGTTCAAAAAATTCCTTATTTGGCTCAGTGAATAGAACTATGTAAGGCTTACGGCTTAACAGTTTAAATTCCATATATATATCAGAACTTGAAAATTAAAAATATTTTACTATTCAAATAATTAGAAAAATTAAACACAAAAAGCATAAAATACTTAATTGAAGTTTTTTAGCAAGCATTGATCTTAACGAAGCAACTAATATTCAAAAGCTCATAATAAAAATTATGTGGGAACATAATACCACGTATTAATATTTTCACAAACGGCTTTATCTATTATCAACTCTTTGCACTAATTTTTACTTTTTATCTAGTTTCGAGAAGAAATAATAATCACCAAAAAATTCGTAATCGAGATTTTGTCGAATCCCCGTGTAAACCTCCATGAGTTCAAAATACACATTTGGAAAATATCTGTTTCTGACAAAAATAAATAAAAACGTTTTAAACTAGAAGAATGAAATGTGGTTTTGGGCCTTTACACCAGAATTCTATCAAATTTCAGTTAGATTCTATCTATCTGGCTGATCAAATATAAATTAACATGATGATTTCGAAAGGAAATTAGATAAACAAATAAAGTTCGGTAGGGAAATTTAACATCAATAATGTAGACACCAGTCAAAATTTGAGCCAGATCCAACGTTCAAGTTCTGTCTTTAGATTCAAAAACGTGTTAATTGAGAAACACAAAAACTTAAATATATCGAATTTTATATGGAAATTTGTAATTACCAGTGCTGTTTTGTGTCTATCTTTGTTCCAATCAATTGAGAAAAGCATGTCTAAAGCACTAATTCAGTTTTCGAATACTATTAATGGCATGTCAAAGATTAATCACAAAACACTCTCCAAGAGTATATTGAATATAATTGCTGAATTCTCTGTAAAAATAATATTTCATGACAGTTTTACTCCAATAGTCTTTGAGATAACATCTTTATTAGAGAATATGCAAGAAAGTTTTGGGGAGAACATTCATGCTGATTTCAAACAGTTTTAACTAAAATATTTACTACTCATACTGATTTTTTTCGGCATTTTCAGATATTTGAATCTCAAAAGTTTCCAACACATTTATATTGCTTTTTCTTTTTTTTTTCTCCAATGCCTACTAATGGTTCATACGTTCCCTATATACATTTATTTATATTTGTTCAAATTTTTAAAACCCCTATAAAATAAATTTTGTTCATCCTCTCAAGTTCAAATACATTTTTTAAAACTTGTTTTGGATGACACTCGATGTTAATGCAGTTTAAAAAAAATATTAATGCATTAAATTTAATTAATTTGTAATACTTTAAATAGAGTTTTGGTAGTGTTTGTACTGAAAAATGAAATCAACAGGCACTAGTCCAAACGGTAAAATGCCCAGATTTCAGTATTTTTCATGTCAAGGTGAAGAATGCAAGCTCAATTCTTGCAAAAAAATCAACAATTTTTGTTATTCAATAATTTTTTAAAAATTATCAAATAAAAAGAAATTTAAAAAAATTCCATTGTTACCCTAAATAGGAATTTAATACATTTTTTTATTACTTGTTCCACGAAAACTCATAGAGTTTAGTCATTTTAAAGTGCTTACGAATGAAACTGCATAGCCGTTTTCTTCTCAGAAAACTTTTTGAGTCAAATAAATCCTGGTAATGGCATTTTATCTGCCTTTTTACAATTAAGTCTCAAACCCATTGTGTGTCGGTGAGGATTTTTCGTCATTTCGAAACGTGATAATTGGCTGTTTCGGGATTCTTTACTGAGGCATTTTATAAGCTATCAAATTTCTTCAATGCATGTTTAGGGGTTGAGCTGATGGAGTTTACTGGCGCTAAAACCACTTCTGATTGTGCAGCGCCAACGACAAGGTATATGCAAACGTATGGTTCATAAAATAGTCACGTTTCAAAAGGTTAATCAAAATCTCTGCTTCAAAATTCCTTTCAAAACCTTAAAAAAATGCATAAATGAACTGTCACATAGACCTAAAGCATTACAAAAAATGATAAAAGACTTAAATAAGGTAAAAGAAACCAATCATTTTTTAAAAAGTAAAAAGTTGAGGATGAGGCACTTAATGAAGGATGTCTTTTAATACGAAATGAGGGGAATGAAAGCTCCGAACTCTTTGAGAATCAAAACGTGGGCACTCCACCAGTATGTGCTGAACTGTCAAAAGGCATAAAATACATTGAGGGGCGGACTCCCCAACAACAAATGTTTATGTGTGAGTCTAGTATAGATTAAAGAATTCTCCTAATTAATTCTTCTTTCGAATATTACCTCTTGTACACCGATATAAAATAATCGGTCAAAGTTAAAATGACTTTTCTTCAATGAATATGCGTGGAATTCGCTCTTTTCAAAACTAAATAATTTGAAAAAAGATTACAGAATTTTTTCTTTTCAAAATAAAAATCCTGAATTCAATCACTTCTCGATGGCAGCATTATGCAGGATTTCATTTTATTGATTTTTCATTCATCCTGATAGACCAGATAAATATGGGATGTTTGAAACCTATGTTGCGTGGAAATTGGCTTCAATGCAAAATTTGACAGTTACTTAATAGTGAATTAAATCCTACAAATAAAATAAATATTTCCGTATTTTCTTGTATATTATCTTGTATCTTATATTTGCAGAGTATATTTATATAAGGTATCCGACTACGTTAAAAGCACTGATAATCGAACACATTGGCGATTTATTTTTTATTGTTATTTTTTTTAGTTCAGATTTTCCTTTTTGCAAAACAAATTATCTTTTCTAAGAAAAAGAAAGGCCTGATTTATCATCCAGGATCACATAATTTTGAGCTAAAATTTGTCTTTAACTTCAATTTTCTTAACACTTCAATTTTCATAAAAATTATCCACCATTAACATGATACCACAAAAACTAATGTAAGTATTTACGTAAAAACTTCAACGTGAGTTCTAAATAATATGGGCAATAAAATGAATCAAAAGTTTGGTTGTTGGTGAAGTACTGTTTTCTTTATATTTGTTTTTAGAAAAATTAAGCTGTAAATTTATGGAAAAAATGCATATAAAGTTATATTTTTACTCATAACTTCTTTGTGTAACAAAATGTTTCCTAGATTTTGGTTCATTTCATTCATCATTACATCCTATAACTTACGCACAAAGAAAAATAGGACTGCTGCATAAAAATTTTGTGTAGAGTATTAACCGTTTTGGTTCAATTTCATTAAAATTTACCACAAATTTTCCTATTTCTCAAAAAATATAATATTTTCAAATAATTTTGTCGTATTTATAGGTTTTGTGTTATAATTGGCAATACATATAAAAACCATAGTTTTAAATAGTTTTTAAAAGATCCTATTTTTCAAAAACATTCCTTCGAACGTAGTCAGATGCCTTAAATAAACATGCTTATTTAAATATTAATTTGAATTTTCTTTTATAATCGAATAAACGATTAAAGAAAGATAAGAACGATCGTGTTGTCAATCTTGTAAGATAATAACTATTCTGCATATTTCTTATAATTATTATTCTGCAGTTATGGTTTATGTAAATAGATAGACAGAATTCCAAAAATGCTCTTCCGACAAACTGAGATATGAAAACTTGGACATAAGTCGAAATCTCGAAATTCAAATTTTTGATTATCGTAATGCTATCATTTTTGTGTAATTTGTTTACGAGAAGGGCAAAAAATGCTTGTTGAGTTTAAAATACGGTCAAATAAAATCAACAGGAAATGGAAAAATAAAATCAAATATATTTCAATTACAAACACAACAGGATGACCGTTCATCATACATGCTTTTCTGCAGTAGAAGGAAGATAAAAAAAATTGTCTAAGTGAAAAACTTCTATCAATCAGAAAATAAATATAAATTGAAGATTTAAGTTTTTTACTAAAACTCAACCTGTGAATGCACAGACAGGTTGACTTTTAGTGAATATATCAAATAATTTAATTCAATATTCTTAATTTCTGATGAATTTTCTTTCTAAAGCTGTTTGAATTTTGTTTCTATGTTTATTCTTTGGAAAGTTACATATACTTTTATATTTGCAATTACTAGGTTCTGATGTTATTTTACATTTTAAAATGCGATTTTCACAAACTCTTTAGTTTGGTAAAATCTGTATAATAAAAATTGTTAATTAAAATCTAACATATATTTTTAAAATTAAATTTGGTTTAATAATTTCTTAATAAGCATTTCAATTTCTGGATAACATGATAAATAGTTTTTTATGTAATTTTGAATAAAAATAAAGATAAGAACTGAAAAAATAAATATATAAACTGAAAAAAAAGAGATGAATATATAAACTGAAAAAATCAAATAGTATTCAATAGTTAGATTACAATATTTGAAAACTGAGAGAAATACAGCTCATTTCTTTATTCAAGTATTGGGCTATAAATTCTTTATTTGCAAAATTTCGAAAAAAACTTTCAAATTAAAAAAGCTTTACTTAAAAAAAAAATTTCATCCAAAATTAATGCATACTTTTTTTACTATTCTCCAAAAAGCATTCGGCTTTTAGTTTATGTCTTTTTTTTATATTATTATTTAATTTTATTGTTTCAACTTTATTTTATAGTATCATTTTTTCAATTTGTAAGCATTCTATACAATTAAAAATTTTGAGTATTTTATAAAAAGTTTCAAAAAAATACATTCTATATTTTGACTTTTAAAAAAATATGTCTTAATTTATTTCTGATTATTCATTAGAATTCGTATAGACTTTTGATTTGAGATAAGTACTGTTAATGAAAAATGTTTTAATTAAAAAGATATTTCCATGTTTTATAATGTTTGTAAGTAGAATGTTAGGAAAGGAAATCAGAAAAATAAAACTATGGGATTTAAACAACTTGAAATGTGAAGTGGTCAAGGTGACTGATTTTGTGGAACATTAACTTATAGACCAAAATGATAAAAAAAATGTCAATAATTATTGCTTTTTTCAACTTCCCTACATCATTCATATTACTGCCAACGGAAAGATATGTAAGCGGTAATTGTTACTTAATGGATCGTTTAAAAGGCAAATATCTTATTTCATTTTCTGAATTCTGTTGATACATCCAATCAATATGGCATATATTGACTAGATCTGAGTTTAATATTGTACTACTAGCCTGAAACCCTTTCCTAATCATAGGAAATAAAGAAAAAAAAAACTTATTTTTTTCAAACAAAACAAGATAACCAATCAGAATTTCAACAATCAGCTCAACACAAATATTTGGTTCTATAATAGTTGCAAATAGAGAAACCACACTGTTTACCAAGAAACAAATATCTACTGAATAATTAAAAGGGAACTTAGTGGACTTTCACATAAATACTAATTAATATTGGGAAATCCTACCAGAGCTGACACTCAATAATTCAGGCTGTTTTTTTTTTAAATTCCTTTACGAATATTAAAAAACAACTAGACATGGCAATTCATTCAAAACAGAAACAATAATTAGTGCATTGTCTCCACCATTAGTATAACTTATAATATTCTGAATAAGAGTGCAGCCAGCGACATCTGAGTACCCCTCAAATAAATAGCTCACGGGTCTAAAAATCAAATTAGAATCTTTCATCCTCCTCCCTGATATATTGGGGGCACCCATTTCCAACACCCTTTTCTGCACTTCTAATGACAACTTACCCCCTTTTAAATCTCGTTTCCTTACTTTCGCCAAATAGGTTTCTCAGCTATAGCAGGCTGTGGACCACAAAGGGTTAGAACGTGCCAAACCCTAACGAATGACTGATGACCCTTCCCCAGCATCTTGCCTTGTTCTTTCCACCCCCCTTTTAAAAGTTTCCATCCTCCCGACTCTCGCTCTTTTACTCCTAATTGGTTTCCCAGAAACAGCCTAGAATTTACATTTTCCAGGCTAACTTTCGCCTCGCCTTCTCAAATTGATAATCTAATCTGGTTGATTGAATATTTTTTGTAGCACTTGTTTTTCTCAATTTTTTTCTCTTTTTCTTTTCACTTTTTGTTCCTTTTTCTCTTTTTTTTTGCATTGCGTTGCCCCACCCCCAGCCATGTTCTTGTGTGAAAGCAGTGTCGCATCTTGTGCCAGAGTAACCCTACATTGGCAGGAGTTGAGGATATTCGCTATGATAAGTGGTTGTTCTTTGATTTCTCAAGTTTTTGTGGGATGGCATTCAATTTGCAAATATGAGATTACCCGCCATGTTTGGACTGCAGCTTTTAATTCCTATCAGTTAGGGAATGAATGACATTTTAAGATTTGGCGACATTCATTAATAATGTAATAATAAACCAATAAAATTTGGGAAAATTTAACTACATGATAAAAGCAGTAGTCTAATTGGCGACCTGTGATTGTGCGATCATATGACAAAAATAACAGAAAATGCCATTTAGTCATGCATTATTTGTGAACATCTTATACGGATTGGTTCAAGCGCAATTATTAAACTGCACGAAACGAAATAAAATTTATTTCTGGATTAAGGATTAATTTATTCGTTATAATACAAAGGATATATTCAATATTATTTTTAAAAAATTTAATCGAAAATTATTTGATCGCTGTAATTTCTTAGAAGTAAGGGACGGAAAAATGATTAACCACTTATAAATTTGATCACTTTATTACACAGAATTGTTTTTAACTTATTGAAAAACCGTATTCCCAAATCATTGTTTCCCACCCTCTTTCATCTTCAATGTTCGAAATTTTATAAAAATTACTATTTTAATTGGTTGAAGGGGATGAAAATTCTTTTAGCTCTGACAAAAAAAAAAATCACACATTAAGAAATAATCACAAAAAAATACTACCTATACGTATCTTGTTTACATATTTTGATTCCACTTTATTGAAATCTGTTTGTGGGTACTTCTTATGTCATCAGAGGATGAAAGTACCGGTATTTTTTAGTTAGCAAGGAGCAAATGCCGCCAATGTGAACCAAAGGCGAACCAAGTCTCCAAGCGAAGAGAATGACATAACAGTCAACGAAATAAAAGTCGTTGAAGAAATTTAGCGGAATTCTACATTATTTGGCGATTTTTCGCTGCGTCCGTTTAACGGAAAAGTACCAAGGTACAATTGCATAAGAAAGTTGCTAAAATGAGTAGTACAAGGGGGCGGCATCAATTTGAAATTAACTAATATCAAATAAACAGAAAATAATTTAATTTTTATTTTTCGTAACTTTCCAAATTATATTTGTAGAATTTGATTTCTGAACGCTTATGGATTATGATTGTTTAATGTTTTAGACCTCAAATTAATGTATTATAAAGAGCTGTATTAAAAAATATACAGTTTTTCTTAATTTATTTTTCTTATTTTTTATTTTTAGCATTACCCTTCGGGATTTCTTTATTCTTTGGTATTTGTATATTATTGAATGAAACTATATTATAAGCATTGATACATTTTATATGAAATTTATCAAGAATCAGAAAGTTTAAATATCAAATTCGAAGCAAATTTAGAACATGCAACATTTTAAAATTTGAGTAATGAAACCTTCACTACCTTTAAAGATTCAAAAATCGGATTTCATAAACAGGATAAACAAAGCTTAAGAGGAGTTGAAAATTAACCGGTGAGTGCGGTTACCCGGAACCTTATACCCTCTTCTCAGAGTGCACTTTATTTCGACTGGACTGTGAAGACGAAGAATGCTCAGATTTTTATTTTCACTCAAGAGAGCATTCAGAAAGTGTAGTAAAGAAAATCGGGTACTTTGAGATTATCCGTCGACCTGTCAACACTCTCAAAAAGGGCAGTCCCAGTCCTTGTAAAATGCTTCAATCCTAAGGTGCCTTCATGATGAAAAGTAATTTTAAAAATAAGCATTTTATTGGCACAAAGCTACCTCTTGGCGATAATATAGTTTTTGGCGAAAATGGTAGATGAAATAACCCAAAATACCAAAAATCGGTACTTATATATCAACTTCAAGCCATTGACGAACAATAATTATTATTGATATAAATCTAGATTCTATTTTTTGCCTATTTCTTACTGACTTGAATCACTGATATGTGGTTTGTACACAAGCCCCATAAAAGCAAGTTTATGCTTTGAAATTTAGAATGTTTTTTTTTTTCAATCGATTGAAACCAAACTTCGGCATAAAATTGTAATCATCGTAATCAGAGCATCGCATACTAAATTTCATTTATTTATGTCAATGCGATTTTGAATTATTGCTTTTATGTGTGTGAAAGATCGACAAACGGTTAACCCTTTCTCTGATTTAGCACAGAATTTGATACAGATTTACCTTATAGATGCTAAACAAGGGCCAATATATCTAGTTTTTTTTGCATGTGTGTGTGTAGTTACTGAATTTGTATATAATGGATAGGTTATTTTTGAGCAGCCTGAAGAAAGGCTTTCCGCTAAACTGATTTCATTCAAAATTTGATAGAAATTTAAAAATTTGGTGCAAAGAGCATATTATAAATTCTATCTATCTACCTTCAAGTGTTTTTGAGTTAGTGTGTTCTCAATCAGACAGAAACAATTTTAAAAATATATGTTTCGGGCTCATGTTGACAATATTTTGACAATTCTCTCTTTTCTTAAAATGTTTTTAAACAAGACAATAAAAAGTAAAAATTTTGCAATAATATTCTTTGAAATAGAAAGTTCTTATAAATTCAGAAAAGTTCATTTTTAACTATGTCTGATTCATCGCACCTTATTCATCAATGTAAACTTTCTTACATTTAAGAATTGGAATTTCTCATTCACTAGCGATGTGATTTTTTATTAACTTTAAAACTATTTGCTATCAAATACTATTCTATTAACTTTATTAAGGTTTATTATCGATTACTATTCTACTAACTTTATTACTATTTATTATCTACTAGCCGCCTTTGGCGACCAGCTGGTTCGCCATGAGTAATGCGTTCTAAAATTTCCAATTAAATCATATATTTTTTAGCCAAAATTTAAGAAATAGTTTAAGTTAAAAGATTCAGTTATTAGTAGTTAAAGAGTCGGTAACTTTATTCGGAAAAACTTTTTGAGTTGAATGCTCTAATTAATTTATCAATTATGCTTCCAAAATATTAAAAATGTTTTTTTCGATGATATTGCCAAAATGTTAAATATGTTTTTAAAAAAAAGCGAAAAAGGGAAAAAATTATTGAATTAATGATACAGATATTGCAAACGATTTTAGAAATATGCCATTAAGTCGGGATTTCAATGCATATCCTGTCTAAATTCAATCAGGTTTACTGTAAATAAAGATAATTTATGGAATTAATGATATAAATATTGCAAACGATTTCTTAGAATCCTTTGCCTTGCATTTATTTTTTTAGAAGATATCACATTTTATATTTTATCCAGTCACGTGCTGAAAGTTGTATTTCTTTAGCTTTGATTTGCGATGATAGTTGTTGTTTTTTCATTTGAACTTCCGGCATTGTTTTATTTTATCCAGTCACGTGCTAAAAAAAACATGGTTAAAATATTTTCAAAATTCGTTAGAAATAGAAGCTTGAGTTATACATTAAAACACTAATACCATTAGAAAGCTAATTTTTTTATCTTTAAATTGATGTTAAAATCATGTTTGTCCGATTATAAATTTCGGAAGTTATAGCGGAAAAACATCGAAATTTCGCTTAAATTTTAATTAATTCAAATTCTAATTAAAAATTCAAAAAAAGGGCTCCGAGGTGCACATTCCCGACATCCAAGGTATACATGTACCAAATTTGGTAGCTGTAGGTCCAACGGTCTGGCCTGTAGAGAGCCAACACACACACACATTGAGCTTTATTATAAGTATAGATTACTATTCTATTTCTACTTTTGTAAAAACTTATTAATCCAAATCATGAAGAGAGCTAACCGAGTAAATAAACAGAAATAATGAAAGAGCGATCATAAAAAAGAATGATGATCTTTACAATTTTAAAAAGAATTTACATACCTCGGCACTTTGATTAACAGTCTGTGCAAGTGTGGTGTTAAAGTTGCAGAGAAATAGAGTTCGGGCGATTAGGAAATTACTTTCAGGACGTAGCGATCTGCAATTATTTCTTAACAATCTTGAAGGACTTTGCTAATAGGTTCCACAAAAAAAATTGATGAAACAAAATAAAAAAAATAAGTATTTCTAACAATATTTTTAAATAAAGTAAGAAAAACATATTCTTCATTGTTTAACTTTCAAAAATGGAAATTAAATACGGGTAAAAACAACGAGGATTGTTTAAATTTCTTTATAAGAATGGAAGATATTGTTACAAATATTAGAGAAAAATATTTCATAAATATTCATTTCGGATAATATTTCCTAAAGTTATCAAAAATTATAAAATAGGTGTTTGATTCGTTTTAATTATTCATAAACCCAATTAAAGTTTTGACAAATTGCCCATTTCTACGTTTAAAATTTGTCAAATCATAGGCTGAAAAATTTCTGTGTGCCACGCCAATACTTACTCAGTAACACAGACTCATCGCATCATTATTGGTACAGAAATTTGAAATTCTATTGTTGTGAAAGTATTATTTAAAATAAAATGGCCATTTGGTACCATCTGCATCGGGAAATTTCAGAGAAACAAAAATTTAATATTAAAAACCCTGACAAATTAATTACAAAAATGTACGCCTGGTTTTCTATGGGATAACTTATTACTTTCATAAAAAGTTTAATTTCTATGGTTTAAAATTGAATAGGGTCAAGGTCATAAATATAACTCATAAAGCATAGACACTTACTTGAAACTCAACGAATTTTGTACAACTTTGCTCTAGTTATATAAAAATCGTAGATTATTTGAATCTGTCAAGTTATTTAGATGCGCTTTAGGAATCTCTGGGATAACTGCATAGCATATGTCTTAGTTTCCTTTCTCGTTTACATGAGAGTCATCTTTTGAATGAAACTGAAATCATAAGGTCTCAAAACTACAATTTTAAAGGATGGGAGATTAATTTTCAAGCTACAGCGATAAATTGAATCACTGGCATTTTCCTGTTGAATTATTCTACAGATTCCTAAAGCAACAACCAGAACAATCAAAAGGAATGGAAAGGTTTCAGATACTCTATGACTTCCACATCACCAAAAACAAGTTTTGTGTGCAAGACGAACGACTATATCGAAGGGCAGCAAATGTGTGAAAATTAGTACGAATGTCGAGCCGACTGTAATTATGTGTTTGACATTTCAGATTTCCATTAGAGGATAGTTTTTCTTTCAAGCTCCTATTGGCCATAAAAAACAAGCACAGAGAAAAAAATAAATTTCTTATCAGAAATAATGTGTAATAATTATTTTTCGAAATAATCACTTGAAGATTCGGACATTTGTCATATTAGTAGTACAAAATTCCTGTATCATCTTCGGAAAAGAATTGCCGCCAATTGATGTGAGACAGGATTTAACTCTCTGAATCTACATATTAATTTTGAGGTTTTTTGAAACTTTCATTAAAGAATTGATAGAAGCAACTTCTAAAAATCCATGCTCAAAATTCATAATTTTTATATCCTGCTTATATGCTGCTTTTATATACCAGCTTGGTAGAGCGTCAGTCTCGTAACCGAAAGGTCGTGGGTTCTGTCCTCGTCTCGGCCAAAGACCGCCGTGTTGGCTAATGGCAGTTGGGGCACGTTAAATATGTCGAGACTGCAAAGTCCTCCAAGTTCCCATAACAAAACGATACCTCTGGGGGTACTGAATCAGGGATGAATCGGTCTCTGATTTGGATCAAAATTCTGACTTGCGGATGGATGAATGAGTGCATGAATGAGTTCTACCGCCCCCTCAAAAGGGTTGTGTCGTGTATGTGAGCTACAAGTCAGACTTCTGCCCTCTGTGAGCTCAGGGGTCGTTACCCTCAGAAGCTACTGCACTCTCTTTCCGTGAAAACACGGACACGAAAAAAAAATACCAGCTTGTTTTCTGAAATTCCAACATTGTCCCTCTATCCATTTTTCTTTAAAAGAAGTGAGAATACATTAAACAAGATATTCCATTGCGAGTATCTATTGCCTTGCTCCTCTCATAGAGAATGCGTCTTAAAAATGAGCGATCCTCATCGCTTTGAATTGAGGAATTAACAATGATGTCAATTATATAATGCTAGACTAATGATAAGCTTCAAAAGAGTTTTTAGGACCATCGCATATCAATGAAAATTTTTTTTTTCTAAGAGCACGTATGTGGAATCTGATTCACCTATATGACAAATGACTTAAATCATGCTGCGACTATTGAGAAAAGTGACCTCGACTACGCATATTTTTAGGTAATGAATTCAATTTTATATTCTTTACTTGTATTATCTTATAATTTATTGATGACCATAAAAAGAGCCTTTCAAATGTCTTCTTTAGTGATTGGTCCTCTTACGCAAAATAAGCTAATATTCACTTTTGCATTTCAGTTTACTTAACTGTTGCCTTTTAAGGAAAACAATTTTTAAAGAAAATTTCTGATATTCCTGATAAAACTACTGAAATCCAATTCAGGCTCGACTGATGTATAGAAATCTACATCTCTATCCCACCGTATCTGCAATTTCATGACATGAGGATATATACAGAGTGGCCCAGAAGTCACTTTACATTTTGAAAATTAAATAACTTTTTTTCTATTAATATATTTCTTTTTCTCTTTTCAGAATTTAAAAATATAATCCCTGGAAATTTTTGGCATGGATAAGTTTACAACAGAACAACGAGTGAAGATAATTGAATTTTACTTTGAAAATGGACGGTCAATTGTTGCAACAGAGTCAATGCAGTCATTTAAGAAAAAGTTATTTAATTTTCAAAATTTTCAAAACTTACAGAGCCATGCTGTTGAAAACGCGTCACTAAGTTCCTTATTGCAGGCCTACTAGGGGGATGTCGAACATTAAAATGGCGCATATACGATCTTTGCGTTGCAACAATTGACCGTCCATTTTCAAAGTAAAATTCAATTATCTTCACTCGTTGTTCTGTTGTAAACTTATCCATGCCAAAAATTTCCAGGGATTATATTTTTTAATTCTGAAAAGAGAAAAAGAAATATATTAATAGAAAAAAAGTTATTTAATTTTCAAAATGTAAAGTGACTTCTGGGCCACCTTGTACATGCTTCCTGCGTAAAAAAAAGAAATAACTAAATTAAATCTTTATTATAAATAAATAACACAATCCATTAATAAGCGTGATAAGTTTCAATGCAATTTTCTTCATAAAAATATATTTTGGGACAGGCGCAAATAATCTCAATTTGATATTCTAAATTTTTATTTGAAATTCTACTATGTAACGAATTATAGTTAAAGACATCCTGTTTGGTTTTTAAAAAATGAACAATTTGGAAGTAAAATTTTCAAAAACTTTATCCTTATTACATATTTTCTTTATTCTTCAAGCAGAAGCTATATATGTATATTTAGAAATGAATGAGAAAGGCATTCAAGAAAAATATTTAATTGCTATTAATTTGAAAATTTTAAAGTTAAAATAATTTAAATTAAATTCTTTTGTTGTTAAATGGATCCGTACAAATTATTGATATTAATATAGTTAATAACTGTGTTGGAAGTTATTTGTATTAAATACTCGTAATCAGTCTTTGTTTAATTTTAGCACTGACAGAAAATTTGTAGAGAATTAGAATAGTTAGTAATATTTTAGAGCATTAATATTAGTAGCAACAATGATCTCTATTTAGTATGAGTAATAGTAATAATCTCCACTTAGTATCAGTAGTAATAACAATCTCTGTTTAGTATCAGTAGGATTTACAATCTTAATTCAATATCAGTAATAACAGCAATCTCCATTTATAATCACTAATCCTTATTTATTACAAGTAATTTAGTATTAATACTTTGAAGCACTTTTTTTAGTTTTATTTATTTAAAAAATCTATACGGACAATTCTTTAAACAAACAAAATGCAGTAATCACATGACAAATTATCCAAGATTATTCGATAAAATTGGAATAAATGGGAAAAAAATTGGGAAAAACGAAAAAAAAAAATCCTTTGAAAAACATGAAGCATTAGTGATTTTCGTTTCAACTTTACAAACCTATACTATCACATTTAATCATTAATAATTGGCATTCTCATACAAATTCATGCTGCTCAGTACTAAATAATATCATCATTCTATTCCCCGTTAATACTTTTGTACTAATAATAATTAGTAAAACAATGCTAACAAGCTAATTCATGCCAGTATAAACTCATATTCTTATGTTAACCAAAACCAAACCCTAGTAACTAATTAAAATGATTTGGAAGCAAAGCTTTTAAATCATTTTATTGCACAGAAAATGCCCCAGTAAAAGCTGGCCATTAATGGCGGACTCCGTTCCATTTGACATTGCGGAGTTCCACAACTCCGACCAGAGCACGGGTTGTGACGCCATTTAGGTGGCTAAGGGGTCGGGCAAGACTCTCTCACTTGAAACTAATTTCCATGCAAGCTGTATCTGTATAACAGCACTTTGCACAAATTACACGCCCGGCATCATCACACCCTACTCAACGATTTCGGGAATCATCCTTTTTCATCACTTTTTTTTTTTTTTGCCTCATTCATCCATCCTAATTTGCTCATTTTTTTTATCATCATCGCTCATTCATTTTTCTTTTGTCTCTCACTGATCAGTCCGATGCTGCAATTTTTTTTTTCGCGTTTCGTTTTAACTGCACCATTTTTAAGTGAAAGTAACGAAAAATTTGCTTAAAGAAAAAATTATCCTCCGTCAGTCACAACTAATGGTGCTTGCCGAATTTTGCAACTGGAAAAAAAAAATTCTGTAAACGAAATTAGAAGAGAGTTGAAATGGATTTACTTTTTTTTTCCCTTCATATCGTCTTCGTTTTTGTGATATTAAATAGGCTTAGAACAAGAAGACAGATTAAAAATGTATCATGTCTACACTTAAAGGAACGCATTAACGCTCGTCCGTAATAAGACTGGACTCGTACGCATATAAGTGCAGAAGAACGTGAAATCTTCGATTTTGTTTTTGACATAAAACTTAAATGGAACTTTCACTTAGACGATTAAAACATTTTTTTTTGAATTCTTATTATTCTATTGTATCGCAGAAAAAAGTTTATTTCAATAATTTGTAATTCGTAGTAAAAAGTTTTTTTTAAAAAAATTATTTAGAAATATAACAGATTTCATCGGATATGAGACAAACAGTTATGTTTCAACATGAGATATTAGTTTGTTTTAAAATAAAAAGAAGGGTAATTTATGCATTCTTATATGGCTAAAACCAAAAAGAGTTTTTTCGTTGATTTTCACATGCACTTCCAAAATACGGTGGATTTTCCTTCAATTCTGTTGAATAAATTAAGAAAGAATACGAATAATGAACGTAAATTCAATCAGGTTGATCCAAAATTTAGTATCATATAAACGATTGGTCATGTTTAGCGACCAACCGGTTCGCTTTCCAAGATTGTAAACTATTTGTTTAGGGTTATTTAAAATTTCGCGTTGTTATCTAACAAAACTGATATAAATTAAATTGAATGTATCAGATGAAAATAGATAAATATACAAATTAAAAAAATGTTTATATTACAAAATCGCATACCGAATTCCATGCATTTCAGTTACATGTCTGTGGAAGTAGAGACCAGGAGAATGACAACTCCTTAACGGATTTGTTTTTAAATTTGAAACAGAGTAACACTTTAGATGTTAAATCTGTAAGTCAAATTTTATTTATTTTTCCCTTTTGAATTTATAATTAAACTCTCAAACTTCCTTTGAAGTTTTTTCGAAAAAAATTTGATACAAATCTGTAAAATTATATCAAACAAATGAAAATTCTACTTTGGAGTTAATATTCAAAGGAAGTAATCTTTTATTTTAATTTCAAAATTGACAAAAACATTTATTTAAATTGTTTGACGGAAAAAATAAATTAATTTAAATTTCAACTTAACAATAAAAACAATGTTATAGAATATGTATCAAAATAAATTTTTTTTTCAAATTGTTAAAAAGTTTTTAAAAATCTACGGAAATAAGCACGATATAATTAAGATGTTTATTTGTTAACTTTGAAATATAGTGTAAAAATCATTTACTGGCATAATAATTTCGAATAACATATCTGAAAACCCCAAAAACGTAGTTAATTTTTAATTAAGTAATATTTCGTCTTCGCCCTCCTTTTGTCTTAAGGAGCAAGTACCAGCAAATTTCATCAGGATGACAAAAAATATATATTAGAGCAAAAAGGCATACAAACATGCATCTATCCGTATTCATAAAGAAATAGATTTTATCTGATTTAAAAAGTGTAATAATAATTTTTGAAGAAAAATGTTATTTTAAGTTTTTTTTTAATGAAATATGTTCTCTAAAATAATCAGAAGGAGTAAAACTAGTGAACATTTCTTCTGTCAGCTTTCTCATACATTTCTTCCATTCAATCGATTTTGTGCTTAACTTCGTCGTGCGATTAGCAGAACGGAATATGGATTTATGAAGTTCTTTCCTAGGCGGGATGAATCTAAATTTGACACATGCGTACTATTTCTATCTTAAGATAGCGTATTTCATTGATGTGTTCACAATAATACAAACGGATAAATTTATTTACAATCTTTTGATGATATATTTGGTCTAAGGTAAAAAATAGAGTTGTAATGGTGGTGATCTTTTTCCTACCTTCTCATTCAGTATATCAATTATTAGATTCAGAAATGTATGGATGGACAGATAGAATTAATCTCATTGAAAAAATTTAGTCAGAAATTAGCTAAGTATCTCTAATTTTGGAGTAAAAACTAGAATAATAATTTTCCTTGCTTCCGTAATTGCAGTTATTCACATGCATAATATTAAATTCTTTTTTGTATTTATTCTTATTTCCGTTACTATAAATAAGAATAACTTTTTAATCAGAGAGAATGGTCTGTTCGAAAATTTCGTGAACTTTCACTAATAAATTCTTTTTTGCATCATTAAATGTATGACTTTGGCTAACAATGATTTCGAAGTAATCTCTTACAGCGTAATCTTTGATGAGGAACTGCTCAGATGGAATTGATACACAAGTAGCCTATTAAGGACTTTTGTAAAGTTTTTTTTAATATTTATTTTGCAAAATTATGCACATAACTAAAATTGTATTAAAAAATCGTATATCTAATTTTATGTATTTAAATCCTTGCATTTTCGAGGTACCGCCTTTATATGCTTTCAGTCAAACCCATATTGGATTTGCTTTTAAATTTGATAAATATCTATACTTTAGTTAAATATTTGTCTCAAATTTTTCCACTTTTTTTCATTTTTTAATCATTCTTCTCGCTTTTACGCCAACAACCTATTAAGGTAGATTGCATTTGAATAAATTTCGATCAAAATTTGATAGGAATATACAAATTGAGTCGCAATCATGTATGAAACTACATTCTTCTAAACTGATTTTGAATTACCGTGTTAGCAAGCAATACTAATTCCATAAACGTGCTTCTTGGACTCGGTGAAGTCTGAAACATGGAGGTTTTTCAAAATCTAGTGTTCGAATTTTTAAAAATTATTACACCACTTTCTCTTTGCATACTTCGCATAAGAGAGTTTAAAAAGCAAATTGCATATAATCTCTGCAATGCCTTAAAGTAGGGGTTCATTTTTTTGAAACAGAATATTGTTTTCTTTTAAGAAATATTGTCAATATTTATTTTTTTTAATTATATTTTTACTTTCTCGTATACATAGCGTTAAAAAACACACACTTATTGTATTGAGCAGAAGATTCGAGCTCATGAACTGCTTAATGAGCTTTAGATTAAATTTGTAGATTTCTATCAAATTTTGAACGGAATACATTTAAAGGAGATCTGTCTGTCCAGTGAGCTGAATAAATATGATCACGATCAAGTACGAAACATAAAAAGCCATATATACAAAATTAGGCTCATAGGTTCATTATCTGAAAAGTAAATCCTTATAAAATTTTATGGGAAATCTTTCAAAGTGCTGATCGTTTATTGGTCTGATTGAATGAATGTAAACGTGATAATTTAAAAGAGCAACAATTAAAATAAATGAAATTTGTTACGTGAACTTAAGTCTAAATATGTAATTTTGAATCAAGTTTTGTTCTCAGGTTCAGAAAAATCTAAAATATATATTCTATTTTCTTATACTTCCATATTCTTTGCTAGTTATTAGAAGCCAAGACTGCATGCCAATTTCTTCTGTCAACAATCAATATTTCGTAATTATTGCATGCCAGTAGTATGCAATCAATGCACAAGTAGCTGTTTTCTTTTTCATGCTAAAAGGCACGGAACTCTCATGTGTAGGACACTAAAAATAAAAAGCCCAGTTTGCATTAACGCCCATAAATCTATGCAGGGGAAGTTTTAAAATATTTTTATTAAAGAGTGTGATAGAAAATTTAGGATTTTTTTTTTCAAATATTAAAATTTGTCATGAAAGAAGAGGTATGCGATCAATGAAACTAGAGTCATGTTATTCGAAAAAATTACCCAAGTTTCTCTGAGCTCTAATATATGAGCGTTATGCTATTGGTTTATGAGAATACTAGGTTAAATTCTCTGATAATTCTATCATCTTCGAAGGCGTAGTTTGAAATTACCCGAACTTAAGAGATGTTATAGTGTTTTTTATAACTTCAAATTTTATCTTTTTATAAAATAATAAAGGTAAATCATATTTCTAGACTCGATTCCGCCGAAGAACCGTCGTGTTAGTGGGTCTGGTGCAAGTTAATTTCGTCGAGGCCAAACGTCCTCCCGCTGGTGTGGTGTGTTATTGAGGTTTAGAGAGGGGGTGCCCGATTAGGGGAGCCTCGTCCTTTTCATTTGACCGCGGTTCAAAATTACGAGGTCCGTCCCAAGATAGTCCTGGTGAAGCTTTAAAACGGAGCTTTAATATATTTAAACTAAACTTTGCAATGGTAAAATATATATTTCCCTTAGCAAAGGTAAATTATGTTTATATCTCTTTCATGAAAAAGCAAAAATCGAAGCCATTATTTAAAAAAGCAGCTTAATAATACTCTTGATTCGTTTCTTCAATTTTTTTAAAAAAAAATCTTAGATGTGATGATGACGAGCACATAAAAGTTGTATTCAACACCATTTTTCATGAAGTTTAATAACACATTTTAAAAATGAAAAATGTACATAAAATAGTTTTATTAATTTACTAGCCGCCTTTGGCGACCAGTTGGTTTGCCATGAGTAATGCGTTCTAAAATTTTAAATTAAATCATATATTCATTAGCCAAAATTTAAGAAATAGTTAAAGTTAAAAAGATTCAGTTATTAGTAGTTAAAGAGTCAGTAACTTTATTCGGAAAAACTTTTTGAGTTGAATGCTCTAATAATTTATCGATTATGCTTCCAAAATATTAGAAATGTTTTTTTCGGTGATATTGCCAAAATGTTAAATATGTTTTTTTAAAGAAAGCGAAAAGGGAAAAAATTATTAAATTAATGATACAGATATTGCAAAAGATTATAGAAATATGCTGTTAAGTCGGGATTTCAATGCATATCCTGTCTAAATTCAATCAGGTTTACTGTAAATAAAGATAATTTATGAAATTAATGATATAAATATAGCAAACAATCTTAGAATCCTTAGCCTTGCATTTATTTTTTTAGAAGATATCACATTTTATATTTATGTTATTTTATCCAGTCACGTGCTGAAAGCCACATTTCTTTAGATTTGATTTAGGATGATAGATGTTTTTTTATTTGAACTTCCCGCATTGTTTTATTTTATTTTATTCAGTCACGTGCTAAAAAAACATGGTTAAATATTTCTTTAAAAATTCGTTAAAAATAGCAGCTTGAGTTATACATTAAAACACTGATACCATTAGAAAGCTAATTTTTTTATCTTTAAATTGATGTTAAAATCATGTTTGTCCAATAATAATTTCGGAAGTTATAGCGGAAAAACGTCGAAATTTCTCTTAAATTTTAATTAATTCTAATTCTAATTAAAAATTCAAAAAAAGGGCTCCGAGGTGCACATTCCCGACCTTCCAAGGTATACATGTACCAAATTTGGTAACTGTAGGTCCTACGGTCTGGCCTTTAGAGCGTCAACACACACACACACACACACACACACACACACACACACACACACACACACACACACACACACACATTGAGCTTTATTATAAGTATAGATTAGAACTTTTTTAAGCTGAAATATTATTAGGATCACAAAAGAGATTAACTTTCGAAATCTTTAAAAAACATTATAAACAACTTTAATCCAATAATATTATTGAGGACATTTTAAATTTTTTCACAATTTCGAATTAAAGTTTTGGGAATCTTTTTCTTTGTGAACACTTACTAAACATAATTATCTAAGCACCATCGCGCTCCAAAGACGTGCATTATAGAGAAGTTGGAGTTAATAACGTAAGTTGGAGTTAATAGTTTTAATAACTCATGATTAATCAAGCAATTTACATGCATGCTGCCAGACTGGTAACACAACCATATTACAATAAAATGCTTTATTTGTTAGCTATGTTGATGTCTGGATTACATACGAATGACCTCTAAATATATTATGATATATTATAATATTAATAGCAATAATTATTAATCCCACCTAAATATACAATATTATTTTTATTAAATGATCATTATCAAATTTTTGAACTCTTCCTAAATAAGTCCAGTAATCTGTGAGATTTATATTTTTATTATCTAAGAAAATGCTTATAATTATTAAAATTTTAAGCAGTATTCCCAAGCAAATTAATCCAACATAATTAAATAATCGACAGAAATAATTTTATAAGTATAAATATTGCTATCGATATATTTAATTCATCTGTTTTATAGCAAAACATTTTACGTTTATGTCATACGTAGAAACAAACAATGAATTAAGCATACATTAATAAAAGTAATCAGATAATTGCAATTCGATTTAAATAAATAAATTATGAAAACAATTATAATGTCACAAAAATAAGAGAAAGAAAATTTTACATATTACTAGTCACTTTGGGCAATTGTATTAGTTATATTTAATTTCCTTTAAATCGTTAAATGTAATTCTAAGTCGCTGATTTCGTCAAACTGTCATAATTGCTTTATTTCAATTGTCTTACATATACTCCATTCCCTGAATGCATTAAATCAATCTATTTTCACTCTTTTTATTCGTCCCGTAAATAATAAGATATTAAACCAAATCCTTTTTCTAGTAATTTTTAGAAGTAGAAGAAAATCATAGAATTAGATGGTTGACGAAACAATGAAAATGGTCCGAACTTTAAAGCTATAATGTAATATATTGTTAGAAAAAATATTTAAAAATATCCCCGAAATTCCCGAAAGCTTTGCTCGATTATTAAGTAATATCATTAGAAAGACTTAAAAAATATTGAAACCAACTAATATTAATTTTTTGGTCAATAAGATTTTCGGATATTGCCTAGAAAGAAGATAAAATTCTAATTAATTTTTATTTAGTGAAAATTCGAAAAAAGAAAATAGTTCCGAGATATACATTTACATTTTCTAAAGTATAAATGTACCAAATGTGATAGTTGTTGATCAAACGGTCTGATCCGTACATCGCCAACAACACACTCGTGCACATTCATCTCTATTATTGGCTGAGGTGAATGAACATGGAGATTCGCATATTTGAAAAATAGAATTTAATCCAAGTGATTAACATCTTCACATCTTTGAAATTAATACTGAAATATTTTAGATCATCATTTAAATATGTACCTACATGTGAATTCAGAGTATCAACGGTTATGTAAATGCCAAGTTAGAAAAATTTCAGTGGGCATGATTAAGTTCATATTTTTAGACAATAATTTAGTAAAATTAAAATTAATTAGCCACTTATGGTGACCTCCTCATTCACTATATAATAATATCAATTCAGTCATTTCAACTAGGTTTAATCAGCTGTACCTAATCCAGCCGAACTAAAGTGCTATTTTAAATTAAACTTTCAATACAAAATATTGATTAATTCTAATAGGCTAATTAAACTTAAGGTTAGCAAAACATACTGGCGAAATTAATTAACGAATAAAATTGGAAAAATCTTTAGTGCATGTTGCGATTTTTTGCGTTGCAGGACTTCTCCAAAATGAAGGACGGAGAGGATAGGAAACCTTTGATGATGCACTCAAGTTCATGAGATTTCATAGGAAATGAAAGTAGGTGAAATTATAACAATGTTTCGACTCGGGGCCTCTATTATTCCCGCTCTCTTAGAAGATGCAGAGAGAAGTATTATTTTGGAGATTAGTAAAACAAGTTTGAGGTTGTGGGATGGAGAGAAGGATGGATGTAAGTAATGAGCCTGCTTATGAAATCATAATTGAGGAAATCGGATCAATTGTTTGACCTGGTGTTTTCGTGTGTAAATTTTCTTATTAATTCAAAATATGCAGAATAAAAATTACCATTTAAGAATTTGCTCATAAATCTGTTTTGATATTATATTATTCCAACCAATTATAATTTTGACATAATAATTTCGAACGTCATTAATAATTGATTATGCTATTTGGTTATTGTTTCCGGTGGCACTTGCCGTTGACTTCCGCTGACAAAGTCATCGATTTTAAGCAGAATTGCTTGCTTCTCTTGTTCTTCACTAGGGCCATCTAAAGCCAAGTTTACGAATTAGCTACTCGCATGTCACAGCCTTTTTCATGGAGTGGACATTCGTTCATCCACAGATCCTAATTGAGATCTGAACAAGAGAAAGATCAGCTTTGATCCAGTACCACCAGTGGTATTATTCACAACATGAAGGACTTTGTAACCATGACAGATTTGTACTTGTACTAGCCACTACCACACACAGGCAGTCTCCGGCTCACAGTCCAACAGATGTGAATAAAACGCCCTACTAATCAGGCTATCCCAACCTTCTCTATTTTATCCTAACAAAAGTTGCAGTTCAATTATTTAAAATAAAAAAATACATTTACACTGTCGTAGTGATATACACTATGCTTATGATATAAATATGGCAGTGTGAAGTTGTTTGTCATATTACTAAGTATGATTTTATTGGAAAAATATAATTAAGAGTTTTTATAGCTATTAATGCCTACGCTTGCTATTTCAAGTTCAAAGTAAATGGATATGATTTTTTAAAAATATTATAAACAAAAAATATATCATTTCATAGAAGTATTTAAATTCTATATTGAAACTATTTGAATTTAATGCACTCATTTTCTTTGAACAAAATTCAGTTTCATTTGAATCTTAGATAAAGAAGTTTTAAAAATCTATATACCGAACAGTTACTATCTGTCAGAGAAGATAGAAATTTTATTAACTTTAAAGAAATGTCATTGATTCTAATTGATAATACTTAATAACAAAAATCTATGCATAATCATTTATGACCGGGCATTAAATTTTCCCTCCTACTTGGAATCATATGAGAGACAAAAAAATATTTTATAATGTAATCGAAGTTATCGTTAAATTAAATTATTTGCAATTTTCATTTGGTAAAAATACAGTGGAAAAGGGTTTTCAAATGACGCCTTTTGGATACTTGACCAAGCTAAAACAATGTTTTTTCTTAAATAAGATGTCCAGTGGATATATGGACATTGTCCATACGTCCCAAATGCCCAGAATTTTTTCATAGATTATTCTGGGAAAGGTTAAATAAGAATTTTTTTTATCCAAACAATGTTGTTTATTTTTGCTCGTAATTATTGTAAATCACAAATTTCTAATTCAAATAGTGACAAACAGAGAGATCTCATTAAGCATTGGTTTACAATATGTTTGTCGCAGCAAGGCCAGATTTGGTTAATGTGTCATGAAGTATGGATTTAGGTTCTAAAATAACTCATTTGATATGTATTTATTATATGCTTATCGCAGCCTGACCAGATTAGGTTCTTGTGTCATTGGTAAGGATTTGGGTTTTTCTACAACAAATTGTTTGATATGGATTTATCTTATGCGTGGCTCAAATATGGTCAGATTTGGTTCTTGTGTCATTGGTATGGATTTGAGTTCTACAACAATTCGTTAGATATGCATTTATCATATACTTGGCGCAACGTGACCAGATTTGGTCCTTGTGTCATTAAGTATGGATTTAGGTTCTTCTATCGTAACTCATTAAACATGGATTTATCAGGCGTTTGGCGCAGCATTTACAGATTTGGTTCTTGATCATTAAAATACACCCTCCAGTTACATCTTATTAGGTTCAAAATAACCAAAAATACAAACTTACGATTTTTTTCATTCAAGTTAATGTATTTAAAAAATTAATATATGATATTAAAAATATGTACTGGATAATAAAAAATACTTTAAAAACATCAGAAACATTTCAAAAATCATTTTTAATAATAAAATTAATACATTGAAACTTTAATAATTAAAAATTTTGGTTATGAAAATATTATCTAAGATAAATGATGTTTACATAAATGCCCTTACTTAAATGTATCAGAATAACTGAATTTTTTTTCTCTATAACATTTGTAAGTTTTTAGTTGTCATCAGATGTAATTGAACAACAACAATAACGTACACAAATATATATTAATATCATAAAACTTTATTTACAATTTGTGCACAGATGAATTTACATTTTAAAAAGGAAGAAATAGAACATATTGAATAGTTTCTTCCTTCCTTATTCCCTAAATTTCATAGAAAATGTATGCAATGTGCATAAATCTGCTTTACATAGTTATTTGTACATATATACAAAAAATGGAATAATTTAAATTTACAAAGTAAATAGATTTATTTTTGTACAAATTCCATTTCTTTTCATTTTTTTACATATTGCACGTTGCTGATTTGCTGTCACAATAATATTCTCTCAATGTAACGAAATAGTCAATAACAAAAATTCTGATCAATAAAAATGTCAGTAAACAGCAAAACTGGCTGTGTAAAGAATTTATGTGTCAAAACAAACACAATTTAAACAAATAATTTCGCAAATTTTACATATTTTCTTAAATTCAATAAAATTTAAAGATTAAAAATAATAATTTGTTTACTTTCTAAGCAATTTTTAAGCAAAATCTAAGTCATTTTCATCATATGTAATAAAAGGTATTTGCTTCTACATACTTCAAATTCATTATCAAATTTATTGCTAGAGAAAAATACAGTTACAATGCTCTCATCATTGTTACTCTTCATTTTGATGAGTTTCAAGCCAAATTATATGTGATACATAGAGAGTCATTTGTTAAAAAAATGTAAATTCTTTTAAGGAAAAAAAAAATTAAGAATGAATCATGGTAATTTATTTTAAATAATTAGTATAAATGATGTGATCTATTACTACAATTCATATTTAGGTATATATTATTCAAATAATATATTAATCTTATATAATTTTTATGCGAGTTTCATTTTCATATAAAATATTATTTATATCAATTTCAGCACAGTAAATATTAAACTAAATATACTATTTATACTGAATATAAATTCAATTATAGTTGGAAGCAAAGGAATTATAATTTATAATAATAGTTATAAGAAATCTCTTGAATGAAACAGAGGATTTAGAAAAGTAAAATTAACAGCAGCAAGACTTAAATTTTACTAAATATTTTATAAAACTATTTTTCATTTAATTTTAAAAACTTCTCATCCACAAACAAAGAGATCACACGAAAAATGAAGAAACAATGTATATTTGAACGTGCTCATCGGTTTAGGAGGACGGAAACAAAATTTGTAGAGTAACTGAAATTATTTCTTAGTAAGGGCGCCACAAATTTGAATCACCTTGTCCCTGCCTGTTTTGTTCTGGAGGAAACAGATCTGTGTTAGCACTTGGCGTGCTATTATTATTCGCCAACATTAGGTGCTGCTGCTGCGAGTCTCGTATATTTGAGTCCAATCGCCTTCTGTCGTCCGAAATCATGTTTCTTCGGACATCAGTCGAACTGTGATTGCTACTACCTTCTGAATGCAGTATCGAGTCCCCTGTACTGGAGTCCCTAGAGATCGATGGACCACCACTATCCAGGCACCTTTGAGCTGCAATAACCTCATCTTCTGTTGTAGAACTTCTCGTATCGCTATTGTTCATAAGATGTATTGACGATTGGATTTGATTTTGTGTGGAATATAATTGGGAATAAAATAATGACGGAGACACCATAGGCGGCGTCAGGTACATACTAGCCGCCGCAGCTGCAGCCATGAGAGAGGGATTGGTTGTCCTGGCAGGATTTCCATTGCCATAGTACCCATGTCCTGCAGAGAGAAGACCATAGCTGCCATGACCAACAGTGAAATATGGAAGGTTGTTGTTGTGAGGGGTTGGCCCAGCGGTTAGAAATGCCAAAGATGCGTTGTTAAATGGATGGGTGGTTGGATAAGTACTGCAGGCGCTCGGATTAGTTCCCGACAGACCATGTCGCAGTTCTGTTAAACGGTCTGTCAGGCACAGCTCTGAAGCTGCAACCATTGCATTGTTGTAGCGAGTGACGAAAAGAGAGTCTTTGATGGAGCTCGGAGATGCTTGTGGGTCGGTCAGAGCAGGGAATGCTTGCGATGAGGCAGTAGAATGCCGATCAGGAAGTATACCTGCAAAAACATTCGAAATTTAGTATCTGAATATCAAAAAATATTTAACATAAAATCACATCGATATATCATAGTAGATGTAACGTAATTCATATTGAAAAAGTCAATAATTAATTATTTTTGAACGGTCGAGAGAATTAATTGAAAACAAATCTTTAAGGAAAAATTCCCATACTTGATAGTGAAAAAAGAAAAATTTGTCAAGAATTGTAAAATATTTAAATTATAATACCAAAATCAGATTCATCTTTCTTACTTTATAAATTTAAAAAAATGATACTAAAGCCATTTTCAAAAAAGAAACTGTTAAACTAGTCATTTTATAATTAAACTTGATAAAACTTCTCGCTTTTATAATTTATTAAATAAATATACTGGGAATTCATATTGCCCACATGTCATCTAATAGAAGTCGCATATCAGTTATCTCTAATTAGGGAGCACTTAATTATACATTAAATATTTTTCTGTTTGAAAGAATGGAATGAATCATTCTTGTTGAACGAAGTAACAACATTTTGAATCATGAAATCTTTAGTTACTGGATAAACTAATGATGCTGCAAAAGTCTGCAAAAACAAACTACTCAAAAATTCTGACACGTCCTATTCAAAACCGTTTAGCCACTGCCTTGTTTCCTTTTTAAGATTGCCATTTATTGAAGCTAATGATACCTCAAACGACAATTCTGCCTCCTTCCCGGCTTGGTTACTCCTAACTAAGCCTTTAATAGGAGGTCCTACTTCTTACAAATTACTTAATAATTACTTTCCCAAAACTTCCACTTCCCATTTTCTTTTAAAAAGGACATCGAGGCCACAAAAAAACATGAGCCGATAATTACTAAATAATTTTCCCTTGCACGCTTTTTTACAGCCTTTTATCGCTGTTCCTCCCACATCGCCATAGGATTGAATCAAAAACACTCATCGAACAAATTGCCCTGTGGGTCGATAAGCCACCGCTGAACATATTCGATGCGGTGCCTCTGACTACCCTCGGCTGGGTTTTCCAAAGGTAGCTAAAATAAGCAATTAAAGCAGGCCCAGAGCAGCGTATCATTTAAAATGAGTTAATATGCATCAGCCGCAGCTCGCAACAATCCATCTTATGTTAAGTCTTCAGGACCCGCCACCCTTCCAAGCTACGAGGCCCAAAGTATCCATCACTGTCAACGCTTCAAATGTTAAAATGATTATAGCAAGGAGCTTTCTTCCTCAAGAACTCTCAGACTTTATTCCGCCCTGCCTCTCCACCACCCCCTCTAAATATAGCTGATGCTCCCCCTCCCCTTACCCTTACCTATACCCAGACTTTGTCCATCGGCAGCCCCCCTAACTTGGTATTGATCGGCACGAGCCTCCTAATGAAAGCTCAAAGTCAATTGCTTACTTTTCGGGGCGGAATTGTAAAAGTGGTCTGTCGACTTTTAGAATTGTTTTCGGCACATTCGGAAAATTTTTCGAGGGGGATTCGAAAGGTCCGTTCTTGTTGTCCCAAGAACCAAAAGTTGAGAAAATAAGGTAGCGATGGAGGTCTGGGAGGGGAACGGGGGAGACAGAAGGACTTTTCGTTTTCGAAAGTTCTCGGAGAAAAGTTTTCTACGCACACACTATTTATCGCTTAGTCTAATGAGTTGATGGAGCAGGTCTTGTTTCAGTGAGTGGAAAATTTTGAAATTTTCTCTCCAAAACTTTTCTTTCGAATCTGATTCAAACATTTTTCAGCTCATTCCTCCTTTAATGGTCCGTTGAATGGGATAATTATTTTAATCATTGCAACCGCCTCATTTGTTTGCACAGTATAGAAAAAATAAAGGAAAGGAAAATCTTGAAAGATTTTGAAGTTTGCGATTTGTTTCGAATCGGATTCAAAGAAATCTAATAGTTAAAGTTCTACTTTTTAAAATTTTATATGATAAATAGTAACTTATTTAGTTACTTTTGATAGTTGAAATTTATAAATTTATCATTGCTGAGACTAGAATATTCTCAGAAACTTTAACAATAACAGATAATTTTCTGGGGTTTTCTTATTTTTTAAATAAATTTATTTATAGGCAGCAATTTTATATTAAACTGGTTCCGTAGGAACAAATTCCTAAACAGAAGATTCTGAAATCGCATTAGCTATCCTACCCTTCTTAACACATTCTTTACAGGTGGTAGAGAAATCTTATTAGTAGGGTGTTTTCCTCTGTAGACTGGTTAGTAGACATGCTGTACTTTTAAATGATCAAAATCACACTCTATTGGCATAGTTAAAATGTTGATCTTCTTATCATCTAATGTAGTTTTACCGCCTTCTCATGTTCCTTTTCTACCTGTATATGGCAAATTTGGCTGATAGGGTATAGAGCAATACCAACATTATGACAAGTTTGATCCCCGGCAAAGTTGCCATCTGAAGATATAGCAGCAAAACAAACTATTGGGAAAATCTCAAAGACATACTTTAAGAGTTAGTATGGTAAGATCTATTGTGTGAATAAAAAAAAATTATACAAAAATAAGCTAATGTAAAAGAATGAATTACGAATACAAAGAAATATTCCTTTAGAAATCATATGTAGGTAATCGCAAAGGTTTAAAATGAGAAATCCTTGTTTCTTAGTCAATATTTATTTTTTGATTGGGATTTTATCAAAGGTTCAAATTTACATTCAGATCATGTCTTATAGTTAAAAAAAATGCATGTCTGTAAAGCAAAGCACTATATTTATAACTTTGCCTATACTTAGATGATAATAAAGGCATTTAGAAGGGTTTTTTCTCCTTATATGGCTCACTAACTTTTTTTCTATTTTGGGTAATACTAAACATGATTCGAAACCACTAAGGAGAAATGAATGATTATCTGTTCTCGAGCCCTGCTGTGGCCAATCGAACTTCCGGCGTGTGGTTAAAAGAAAGCCAACTAATGGGCCATAAATTTTATAGCGTGACATTGAACAATAGGTGAAGAATAGCAAACATAAAAAGTGGGCGTTTCCGACCTGTGGGAGTGGTCTGAGGAGTGGCGTGACCCGAATCGTGAGTAGATGCCATATCCATTTGGGTACAAGGAGCGAACCCTGCCGCTGGCTGTAGACCGTGTCCCAAGTAGTTCTGGTAGTGGGTTGAGTGAGCATTCCACTGCGCCTCATTCCCAAAAGTGAAGCTCGCTTGGGTCGGATCTGCAAGAGATTGGAACAAGGATTAAGCCATATAGAATCATTGCAAAAGAAATTAATTATATTAAAATTAAGTTTTAGGTATTTATCAAATGAATTATTCCTTTAATTGAGATAATGTAATTATGTATATTCCTATATGAATCAAATAATAGAAAAATAGAACTAACTACGATTCTGTATGTTCCTTCATGAAGCAATGGACTTAGAAGTGAAAAACAACGCCAATTGAGATTATTTAATTCTGTATGTACCTTTATGAAGCAACGAACTTAGTGGTAAAACTTAAGAGCTATTTGAGATAGTATAATTCTGCATATTCCTTTACGAAGCAACGAACTTAGAAGTGAAAAAGACAGCTCATCCAGGTTATTCAATTCTGTATGCTGCTGTTGTTTCTAATGGCACTTGCCAAGGACAAGCCTGCTGGTAAAGGAAAGAAAGTTCCTCTAATTTTTAGTAGCGCCATCTAGGGTCAAGAGTACGTCTTAGTTACTCTCGCATTACATTCGCTTGAACAACCCCCCTTTTTACAGGGAAGCACATTCATACATCTCATAGACAGAGCAGATGCAACCATGCCCGAACCGGGATGCCCAGATCACGGGGAAGACGCGCGACCCCTATGCCAGGACGCCGGCAATTCTGTATGCTCCTTTATGAAGCAACGAGCTTAGAGGGGGAAATAGATACAATAGAGAAAATGCAATTCTATATATTCTTTTATAAAGCAACGAGCTTAGAAGTAAAAAAACGAATTTCTAAAGCGCGGGCTAAACCTCAATATCTTGAGGTTTGGCTAGTGCCTTGTCTTCCATTATCTCAAAGTTGAATTTGGAAAGTGGTATTTTTTAGAGGTCCAGTGGAGGAAAATTTGTAAGGTTCTAAAAGTATGATATATATATTTTTAAATTCTAAAGGATAGTAAAATTATAAAACAAATATATATTTTAGTGTAGTGAAGGCATAAATTTTTAGCGCTTCATAATAAATACAATTATCACAAAGGAATATAAGAATTAAATTAATCCAAGATAATGCATGTACGATTTTTTGATGAAAATTATATTACACATAAGATTTGATCCAAAAAAGGTACATTGCATCGCTTAGATAAATTTAGGTCCACTTCTTTTCTCAATAAGAATAATAGCATTTAAACTCAATTTGTTTTTGTAGACTTCAACTAAAAAACTCAGATCAAAAATAAAATTAAAAGATAAAGATGACATCGCAAATACTAACATTAAAATGACACATTGCAGGAACAGAGAAACCAGCTGAAGAAATTGAAGATTATTTATATAATCTATCTCAGAGCATTCATCCGCGGATAATCTATTTATCTACCTGAGAAAATCTAACTTCCGAAATAGTGGTTAGGATCTGAAAATCACATCGAAATCATCTTTCCCCCCACTCTTAAGACTTGTAATCAAAAACAGATATTTTTCGAAAATAGATATCTGATCACTTTAAAACTACCAACAAAGCTAAATTAATGAGTTTGTGACAAACGAAAAATGTACCAGGAAAAAAAATCTCTGTTTCTTATATCTATGGAGTGAAAATTTGAAAAACACCGTCTTCCCTATCATTTCATACTTGCATAATGCTCCTTTTTTCCAATAAAAAAAGGGCAATTTTGTTAAAAAAAAAGGCAATGATTACACTTTTCAATGCATTTTGAGAACTGATGATATAGCTCTTTTCAGTCTACGGAATTTTGCTGGTGATATTTGATTTCAATTAGGTCTCTTTTGCATGATTTGATGATTATAATTTCTACAACTCTCAAACAGTAAAGTCATGCTGTTTGAATGCCTTTCACTTATTCTATCCATTGCGTATACGAACCGTTGAAATGAAACCAAATTCCATGGTAGTGTAGTGGTATTAAAAATCTAACAATCTGAATGAACATCTTTTAACGTTTGTAACACTAACTGTAAACTCATTATTTTATTTCTAATGCAAACTACACAAAGTCTGTTTTACATAGTTTTCACAATCGCATAAAATGCGTGAAACATTGAAAATTATTTGAATTTTCCCCCAATAATATAAACTTTAGTGAAAAATTAAACAAAATATAACATTTTTAAAAGACTGTCCATGCTCTAGAAAAATTTCCGACCCTCGAAAATTCCGAGAGGAGAATACTTGGGTTATTTGTCTAAATATTTAGAAATATTTTCACTGAAGTACTAGTTAAAAATTAAATTTAAGTTCAATCTGTATTGACACACGAATGAGGCTGTATGTACTACGAAAACGAGGAGAAAAGAATGCATCTACTGTGTTACTTGTCTAAGAAATTAGAATTATTTACTATGAAGTTATGATTAAAATTTAAATTGTAAGTTCAACTGAAACTCATTAAAATTTAATGAATATAACCCTATTACTGATATATCAAATGAAATACGTGAGATACTAAGCTGCACCTGTCCAATATAATATCCACTTCATTTAATATAATTCTAACAATACTGAGGAAAACACAATAATTCACGTATTCAATGTTTCGCAATATAGCGAGTTTTCCAAACTCACGGATCCTAATGTTCAACAAGAAAAATTTCCACCAGCTGAATCTGACGACTAACACACACTTTCATTTTGTCCTCGCCCTAGGGGTGGAGTAAGGGGTTGTCGAGAGAATCTCATTCCTTGCCAGAAAACCACATCGTCGGCTATTATGCGGTCGTATTAATAAAGAGCCCGAGTCTCATGCAGCTACCTGGGGAATAACACAGAGCACTCTTTCCCTTTCGAGGTTCATTTTTATCAAACGAGATAACTTGTGTTTATTAAAGCCTCTCAGCAGGGACATTATGAAGAATTGTTTTGTGGAAAAGGGAAAATGCGGGGATATTCAGAGCCATGGTTGCCCGCTACTCTCTCCTGCTCTGAAAATGGTGGTTGCGCCTGATTAGATCCGCGGATGAGTTTGTTTCTTTCAGTTTACTTTGCGAATAGAGGTAGTGAAGTTTTATTTAATTTTTATGATTCACAGACAAAAACAAAAGAAACTAGATTTAAATGGATACAATGTTTTTGCGAAAAATACGAGATTTTGGTTATTGTGATTCCTTTTCTCGTATTTAAAGTCACAGTCAATTTGAAATAAAAATCACTTATATACAATTATATCGCTTAATTTATATTCTAATTAATTTCCTATTATGTTAAATTAATCTATGTTGATTTCATTCTAAAGTATTCTATTATTTCCTAATCTAGTTGCTCATTTTCAATTCCTACAATTAGTTCACACTCTCCCCATATATATATTTATTTATATATCTTGCTTAAATTTTCAATCAATAATAAAATATGTTTCATTCATTCTATTAAGTTCAAATACATTTTTTTAAAACTTGTGGTGGATGACACATGATGTTAATACAGTTTTTTTTTTCAAATGTTAATTCATTCATTAAATTTAATTAATTTGCAATACTTAAACTAAAGTTTTAGTAGTTCGTAATGAAAATTGAAATCGACAGGCAGTAGCTCAATCGAGAAAAAGCAAAGTTTTCAGTATTTCTCCCGTGAAGGTGAAGAATGTGAGTTTCTTTCATGCATAAGTCAATAATTTCTTGATATTTAATAATTTTTTAATAATTAATTAATAAAAATTCACTAAAATAAGGAATATCTTTGTTGACCTAATTAGGAATTGAATTAATTTTTTTTATATTACTTGCATTTTAATTAATTCTGCATGTGCTTTAGAAAAATGAAGACTTTTGCATTTTCCACTCTCAGAATGAAGGCATAAAAATCCTCAAAAGCTTATAGCATTTCTCTAAAGATACATGAGATTCCCTTGCCTAAATCGACTAGTGGCAAAGAAATTTCTATACGAATCTTGTAGTAAAATCATTGAAGATACAAAGTTCCATGTCTTTTGCTCTTGTATCGCTATATAAACTAAAGCCTCTGTTACCATTTGTGTGTTATCATCACACATATACATATTTGCCGGAATTCAGTTCAAAAATCAGGCCGATAAAATTTTAAAATTTGTAGCAGCATTATCTCGAAATATTTTGCAGTTTTAATAAATATGTAATGACTTTTTTATATGGAAAAATACATAAATACTTTTATTCTCAAAATGTTGAAACACATGTAGCTCTAAATTGATAAGTATAATGTAAGAAGATCTCCTCATTAAGTGAATGTATAAACGTTTCAATATGTTTTACATTCAATGCATTCAAGAATATCAAAATCTTAGCCAAACAAGCTTGCTTAGACAATTAAGGTATACATTAGATGTTAAGGTATACATTTTTATTTTGTCATATACGAAATGCAAAAAAAAAAGTATTATAATCATAAAAATAATCGGGTTTCGGTTTCAACCACATTTTAAATCCTCTTGAATTCGAAAAACATATTTTTGGGAAATGTCTGTGATCAAGACAATTTCAAAACACTTTTGAGCAAGACGAATTGTCATTACAACGTATTTGTAGATTTCTATCCAATTTTGAGGAACATATATTCAGAGGAATCCGTTTGTCCAGCTGTTAGATTATAAATTAACACAATAACAATAAAACTAAGAGAACTAGATAGATAAAAATTAATATCTATAGGGTAGAAACCTATCGAAATTTGAGCTAAATGCAACCAAAGGTCGATTGTTTATCGGTGTATACTTTCAGATCGGTTACTGGCTATAACAAATGCAATTGAATGTCATTATCATCCTTATATGATTCAATAAAACTGAGTAGCTACTCAACCTTACTATTATACAAATTTTTTATTGATCTTTTTTTATTGACCCCGACTTAATTTTCAAGTTTATTTTCTTGTAACAAGTTTTTTCAATGTTGTTTTTTAGTAACATTACTTGAAAGATTTATAAGATACATAAGATTACATAACATCTTAAAAATAAACAAGTAATATATATTAAAAAGTCAATTCCTACATAGGTCAACAATTTTATTTTAATTACTTTTTATTGAATAATTATCAAAAAAAGTTATTTATTTATCAAAAAATTATTGATTGAACCCAGAAATTGAACTCGCATTCTTCCCCTTGAGCGAAACATACAGAAATACTTGCATTTTACCAATTGAGCTATTGCTCTTAGAGTTCAAGTTTTATTACAAACTGCTAAAACTCCATTTAAAGCATTAAAAATTGATTAAATTTAACGAATGAATTAATATTTGGGAAAAAATATATTAACATCAAGTATCATCCACTACACGTTTTAAAAAATGTATATAGGGAGAGTGTGAACAAAGAGCAGGAATTGAAAAATGCAGTATATTTCTTTTGCATCATATTACAATTCAATCCGGAAATAAACATTGAGGAAATTGAAAGGATATGAAAAGCAAAGGATTATGTATTTATATAAAAAGTCAAAGAAATGTGTATAACTAACTTAATGTATTTATTTCTCTTGCTAAAAAAATACGATAAAAAGAGGATTTTTTTCTTTTGATATTCATTACAAATAAAGCAAAAAATACTTCTCATCCTTTTTCTTCTTTTCCTTTTTGTATTTTATTTATTTTCTGATAAACATTGATAACATTTCTGTGCATAAAAAATAAAGAATATTTCACAATTCAGTATGTCTTAACTGTATACGCGGGATATTCATACACGGATTTATTATTTCTGTATTTGCTAATGTTTCGAATTCTCATATTTTAGCCAAAAAACAGAAACATCTTCTTTTCCTCTTTTTTTTTTTTTTGTGAAGTCGATGAAATACTTTTTTACCTTCTTTTAACACATCACTTTTTATTAACCTATCTTTTTGCGACTAAATACAGTTCCTCTGCTAGCGAAGCAGTCAAAATGGATAAGATTAATCTTTAGAAGCAAAAGTTTCATTTGTTTTGACTTTTCCCCTCTCCCCAGGGATCATAGATGGAAAGAGGCATACTTCCTAAGAAGGTTAGCCAGAATACCACGTCACGTTTTTACCCCTAAACCCCCAGGGGGAAACGGTATAAATGAGACTTCCAAAAAAGTGTCGATGAATTAGATATTTTTCATTACATTCTCGACGTTTTTTGAAGAATATGCAAAAGAAATTACACTATAACAACAATAACTGAGATTTCAATGTACATCTTAATTTTTTTTTCTTTCTTTCATACTTGGGTAAGGTTTTTTTTTTTGTCAATACATTTTTAAATTTTTTATTTGTTTATTTCATTTTTTTTTGAAGAAAATAAACAAATATATTCGTTTGTGAGACTTTCACATTTTTTGAAAATAGAGTAAAAATCAAAACACTTTTTAAAAAGGAAGATTGTTTTATTTATCGGCATATTGTATGTTTTTCTTTATTTAATAAAAATAAGGAATTCGTAAATAAATGCATTGTAGTATGGATTTTTCCTAAATTAAACAATCGGTAAAGTAAATATGGAATTTTTTTAAGGATTTTCTGTACAATTTTATATTTTTACTAGATGGCTTGAAATATATAAATTGTTAAAAAAAAAAAAAGAACACTTTCGAATTTCTCATTAAATGCTAATTGGAAAAAAAATATTTAGATTTAGAGAAATGCAATGTAATAAAATTTATTCACATATATTCACAAAAAACAAAATTTATATTTAAAAACATCTTTCTCAAATGCATTTTAAGAACTTGCCATTCAAAAATATAACGCAGTGGTCTGTAGAGACAATTTTGTATAAAAGTCATTCATAGATGAAACATTCTATTCAAAAGTATTCAAAGGTTAAGGTTATATCTATCTATTTTGATGTGTATAATTCCATTAAACTATTCAAAATTTGTATCTATCTATTTTGATATGTAAAATTGCATCAAAATTATTCAAAGTTTGTATCTATCTATTTTGATATGTAAAATTACATCAAAATTATTCAAAGTTTGTATCTATCTATTTTTATGTGCATAACTCCATGAAAAGTATTCAAAATTGTATTCACATTTTTTTTTATAATTAACATAAGGAAAATTTTTTTGATTGTACATGCTATATGATTATACACCGTGATAATTCCATTTTTGTAATTTCCAGAGTGATACTTCCATAAGTGATTTCTCAAACACAAACCACTTATGGAATTATCACACTGAATAGACACAATTGAAAATTAACAGAATTCAAAATACAAAAATTTAATTTAAAAGAATAAAAAATTAATTATGTGATTACAAATATGAAAGACTTAATTTGTAAAGTGTACTGAGTTGATAAAAGACTTATACCAAAATTTATATCATCATGAAACAAAAGAAGGTTATTCATTCTTGTATGTTTTCTAATTAATAGCAAAGCTTATATACTTAAACACACTGAGGAAATTAAATATTTTTTTTAAGTCTAAGCAGGTTAACATGAATAATTTTGTCAAATAGGTCACTCACAGGGGAAAAAGGTCATGTTGGGAAACATTTTGCATTTGAAGTAAAACGCAGACAATTTGTAAAAATGTTTGCAGTAAAAATAATGCAAGTGCAGTGCAACCACGTATTGAGCATATTGATCAAATATTCATCTATACTTATAATAAAGCTCAATGTGTGTGTGTGTGTGCGTGTGTGTGTGTGTGTGTTGGCGCTCTACAGGCCAGACCGTTGGACCTACAGCTACCGAATTTGGTACATGTATACCTTGGAGGTCGGGAATGTGCACCTCGGAGCCCTTTTTTCGAATTTTTAATTAGAATTTGAATTAATTAAAATTTAAGCGAAATTTCGACGTTTTTCCGCTATAACTTCCGAAAATATTATCGGATAAACATGATTTTAACATCAATTTAAAGATTAAAAAATTAGCTTTCTAATAGTATCAGTATTTTAACATTTAACTTAAGCTTCTATTTGTAATGAATTTTTAAAGAAGCATTTCACTATATTTTTCAACAATATATTTCGGACAAAACAATAAAATTTAATCTGCAAAAGCACGTTACGAGTGGAAGGGGAAAAATTATCTTTTATCAATAGGTTGCCATCAGATAGATAAAAACTCAAATTAAAAAAATAAATAATTGTTGCAAATTAAACATTTAAAAATGCAATTTTCAGCACGCGTCTGCATGAAATGAAATAAATATGAAATATGTTTTTTCTTTTAAAAAAAAAGAAAATGCAAAGAATTTTTTGTGACTTTTACAATATTATTAATTAAATAAATCAGCTTTGTTTAATAATAGAAATACATCTATAAAAAAGTCTAAATGAAGTAAATAACTGCATAGTATGTAGCACGAGTCTATAAATGCTTTAAAAAATGAAGAATATTTAGCTTTTAATTAAAAACAGATGAACTTGTGATATCAGTGTTTTAATGTATAACTCAAGCTTCTATTTTTAACGAATTTTTAAAGAAATATTTTAACCATGTTTTTTTGAGCACGTGACTGGATAAAATAAAATAAAACAATGCCGGAAGTTCAAATAAAAAAAACTATCATCGCAAATCAAATCTAAAGAAATACAACTTTCAGCATGTGACTGGATAAAATAACATAAATATAAAATAAGATATCTTCTAAAAAAATAAATGCAAGGCAATGGATTCTATGATCGTTTGCAATAGATATATAATTAATTCCATAAATTATCTTTATTTACAGTAAACCTGGTTGAATTTAGACAGGATATGCATTGAAATCCCGACTTAATGGCATATTTCTATAATCGTTTGTAATATCTGTATCATTAATTCAATAATTTTTCCCCTTTTTCGCTTTCTTTAAAAAACATATTTAACATTTTGGCAACATCACCGAAAAAAACATTTTTAATATTTTGGAAGCATAATCGATAAATTGTTAGAGCATTAAACTCAAAGAGTTTTTTCGAATAAAGTTACCGACTCTTTAACTACTAATAACTGAATCTTTTAACTTTAACTAT
This sequence comes from Argiope trifasciata, assembly GCA_026543055.1. Classification (NCBI taxonomy): domain Eukaryota; kingdom Metazoa; phylum Arthropoda; class Arachnida; order Araneae; family Araneidae; genus Argiope; species Argiope trifasciata. The sequence continues at coordinate 70,431 of JAPMOQ010040581.1, forward strand.
TTCTTAAATTTTGGCTAATGAATATGTGATTTAATTGAAAATTTTAGAACGCATTACTCATGGCGAACCAGCTGGTCGCCAAAGGCGGCTAGTCTATAATAAATGTTAGGCTTAGACTTAGTCGATTTCCATCGCGAACTTAACTCCATTCGTGGTAGAATGACACAAAGCTTGCAAATGCCGAGTAAGGCAATGAAGAGTCTATTAGTGCTTCCTTCAATGCAAATATATTAATTGGGAATACAAATGCCGTTGGAGCAAAATGGAGAGAAAGAGGGGGATGGTATTCCCCCCCTTTAATAGAAGGCAAATGAAGAGATTTGTAAATCTATACTTATAATAAAGCTCAATGTGTGTGTGTGTGTGTGTGCGTGTGTGTGTGTGTGTGTGTGTGTGTGTGTTGGCGCTCTACAGGCCAGACCGTTGGACTTACAGCTACCAAATTTGGTACATGTATACCTTGGAGGTCCGGAATGAGCACCTCGGAGCCCTTTTTTCGAATTTTTAATTAGAATTTGAATTAATTAAAATTTAAGCGAAATTTCGACGTTTTTCCGCTATAACTTCCGAAAATATGATCGCATAAACATGATTTTTACATCAATTTAAAGATTAAAAAATTAGCCTTCTAATGGTATCAGTGTTTTAATGTATAACTTAAGCTTCTATTTTTAACGAATTTTTAAAGAAATATTTTAACCATGTTTTTTTCACGTGACTACATAAAATAAAAGAATGCCGGAAGTTCAAATAAAAGAAATCATCATCGCAAACAAATCTAAAGCAATACAACTTTCAGCACGTGACTGGATAAAATAAAAGAAACATAAAATGTGATATTTTCTAAACAAATAAATGCAAAGCAAAGGTTTCTTTAATCGTTTGCAATATCTAAATCATTTATTCCATAAATCATCTTTATTTACAGTAAACCTGATTGAATTTAGACAGGATATGCATTGAAATCCCGACTTAATGGCATATTTATGTAATCGTTTGCAATATCTGTATCATTAATTTAATACTTTTTTTCCCTTTTTCGCTTTCTTTCAAAAACACATTTAATATTTTGGCAACATCATCGAATTTTTTTTTTAAATATTTTGGAAGCATAACCGATGGTTAAAACTGACTGATTTATAAAATTAAAGAATATTATTAGGAAAAGGTGTACTTTTAGAACTTTCCGTCCATCATCTTAAAGAAAATATTAATTTCAGGTCAATCAATGCCCGTAATTACTTCAAGGCTAATGAATATGTGATTTAATTGAAAATTTCAGAACGCTTTACACATGGCGAACCAGCTGGTCACCAAAGGCGGCTAGTATGAAATAAAACTAGCTTAGGTAATCTCGTCGAAAAGTTCTCGCATACTCTCCAAATTTTTTTTTTTTTTTTATTCTCCTTCCCTTGCATAAAATTATGGATTTAAGATAAAGCCTCTAATTACGTAAAAGTCATTGGCGAACGATAATTTTGAAATGTAAATCTTTGACTAGAGTTAAATATTTGTGCTGAATTTATCCCAAAAATATGTATTTTAGGTTTTTTTTTTTTTTTTTTTTTTTTTTTTTTGCAGAATGATTGACGCCAAAATTTGATACGGAATAATGGTTGTGGCAATATATATAATACTAAGTCACATTTATTCGAGTTATTCCGTTTACATGTATGCCAAAGTACTGAGAGGCAGACAATAATGTCATTTTTAGATTTCATTCGAAATTTTAAGCAGCTGTACAGTTTGGCAAATAAATTTATGAGCAAAATCTTTCCTATCTAGCTGTTTACATATGGTAGTCATCTTATTAATATGCATTCTGGAAGCCTAACTACAGACTTCCTGTGAATACCTTTCGTTCAAAATTTGAAATAATATTCAAATTTGGACTCAAGTTCCTATATTAGTTTTTGAATTTGAATTTTCTTATGATTATTAAACATTTTCTTTGTGTACTTCGAATATAGGAAAGTAAAATGTATCAATACTATTACAGCAGTTCCTTTTTAAAAAATAATGTTATTTCTTCTTTAAAAATAATCAAAATATTATAAAATATTGCAAATTTGATTGTCTATCACGTACTTTTATATTCCTGCATACGAAATATACAAAGTGAAAAAGAGTGTCTAATTTTATCCATATGCCTCTTTTCATTTGATGTTATCGCGTATTCGAGCTGCCAACCAAACTTCCTGTGAATGGATTTCACAATTTGATAAAAATACACAAATTTTGTCGCAAGCCAACAAACCAAATTTCACTTGTCAAACTCAAAGCTTTTTTTAGTTATCCTATTCACATTCAGAAACACATAATCCTAAATTTTGCATTTCGAACTAGATTAGATCTGAAATGTGGAAATTCATCAGAATTTCGTATTCAAATTTTTTAATCATTACAAGGCTTCTTCACTGTTTCGTATTTCAGAAAATAGGGAAAAATGTCCATAATATTTTTATTAAAATTGTGCTTATAGTTAATATAAATTTTTGGTATAAAATATTACACGATAAATATTTGATATAAAATATTATTTATGAGCATTTTTTTTTTATTCATGTGTGTCCGTAACACCATTGAAGTACCATAGTATCAACAAAGCAAAGCAGCATCCATCAGCGAATATTTGCAGAACAGTAAATTTTACACGCAATTCCTTGCCGCCAAAAAAGAAGAAGAAAAAAAAGTGGTTCAGAGAATAAACTTACGAAGAAAAAGTCAAATAACGAAGTTAGTGGGTATAACTTCACCCCACTAGTCACCCTCAAACTAACCTCCTTCAGTTTCCTTCCCATTTTTCTTTTTTCACCACACTACCCTTATTTCAACTTCAAACCGTTCGAGTAAACCTTACCGAAAATGAAAACAAATAATAAGAAAAAAGAAGAAGAAAATCCACTCTCCAAAGCCAAGCAAAGACAAAACACACACACAAACACACCTACAGAACTCACACATACGCAAAAAAGAATTTTCCGTAAAAATTCACACCGGGATAGCTAAGAAACAAACGAATAAAGAAAAGCAGGAGAAAAAAAAAAGGAAGGGTGGTGAGTGGAAGTGAAATCAAAGAAAATTTCTCAAGTTGAAAGTTTTCCCCTTTTGTCACCATAGGTCGGTAACTTTGTTTAGTTGGGGGGAATTTCTATGGAGACCATTCAAGCACGGAATTTATCCGCAGAAGTATTGAATACTTGGTGGCAAAAGATCCGACTGGAATTGTGCGGATAGGGACTTAAATCAGTCTACTTACTTCGCTGCCGGAATGAAGGAAAGGAAGCGAGAATTGGATCCGATAAATTCTCTTGTTTGTTAAAAGTTCCACGGATTTTTTTTTATATTTTTAGTTTCCCCAGCGAAAGCACGAAATTGAGATTGCTTTCTGGGAGTTTTTCTGGCTGGAGTGAATTTGTGTGACAGATTTTATCCAAATCCAGCTACGAATTCCCTGAATGAAGTACTTATTTAACCAATTTATGAGTCGATACGATACATTATAAAATATTTTCATAGTGTCCCAATTTAGGATTGAATGAAGGAATATAGTTTTCAAGGCGCGAAGTCCATTTTTTGGATTGCTTTGGCAATAATTGTGATTACTATCTAGCAGCTTTTCTGGCTGGAGTGAATTTGTGTGAACATATTTTACCCAAATCTAGCGATGTGTTTACTGAATGAAGTACTTACTTAACCAATTTATGAGTTAATACGAAAGGTTAAAAAATATTTTCTCAATGTACCAATTTAGTACTGAGTGAGGAAATATGGCTTTCAAAGTCCAGTTCAGTTGCTTGTTTCAAAGTTGCTTGCGTCCTTGTGAGCAAATCATATTGTCTGTAAAAATCGAAACTATCGGAAGAACTCCGATTCTAATCATGTGTAAAATTCAAAAGCTTACAATTGTATCGTGGATGCAGTAAAAAAACATTGTCGCTTTTAAAAGAAACAATCGAGTCTCCATAGCAGAACGGTTATCACACTGGTCTCGTAAACAAGAAATTGTCGGCACGAATCCCGCTAAATTCAAAGTTGTTTTTCTTTGGTTTATTTCTCTTTTATTTCGTGTTCTTGAACATTCCTTTAGTTTGCCAGATAAATATTCTGGACTTTTCTTACTGTCTCCAGAAAAGTATTCTGGAGCTTTCCCTGCTGGTTTAAAAGCCAAAAATCTCTCAGTCTCAGTGTTCTAAGTTCAGAGTTGAGTTCATAAATCGATTTAGCATTATTTCCTGTGTATCTTTGAGTTACACATTAAAGTACCTACGTGATAATATTATAAAAATTAAAATTAAAAAAACATTTTTTTAAAGCATTAGATGTGCTAAATATTATATCTGATAATATGCAATGATACTGAAACATCATCTGCTTCTTGTATTGTTATCATTTTAAAATAAGCTATCTATTTTTGTATATTCTGATAGTATCTAAAAGGTCACTGATATTCAGAGGATTTTTCATTAAATAGATCAGTGGTACAGCATATAATATTATTTTCACACTAAATTTCAAAAATTCTTCAACTAACAAAAGCTTACAGAACTGGCTGTTTTGTTTCTACTATAGAAACAGATTTCTCTTTTTCCTTTATATTTCACACATCGGCTCGATAGTAATATTTATAAATTATAAAAGAAAAAATTAGCATTTTTCTCAATCCTGTTAAATATATTATTTGTCCTCAGAACGTTTTCCTCTGAGAGAAAACATCTATTTATCTATCATTCCCGCAAACAAAATTCAGATGAATTTCCAGACGTAACCAGCGAGAGCGGTCAGCATAAAAGTTTCTCGACAATTCTCTATTAAAGGCCAAGAGAAAGTCTTGCACGGCACTGGCTTTCAACAGTTATGAAATATTAACCATTGGCGTCAATTTAGCATTTTTATTGAAGCCACTAGCCAAGAGATTCTTGGCTGGATTCATTCCTGGCATGCGAATTAAGTTTCGAAAAATAGAATTTGTATTTATATTCATTTTATCCGAACGAGTGAAACAGAAAATGGCAAAATTCTATAACTATAGTCACAAAATCACATACCAAATTTGGTGCATTTAAATCATGGTATTTTTGAGTTTCTGAAAGCTGCAGACCAACAGTCGGCCAACTTCTTGTGGGATTTGGCTTAAATTTGATAGGTGTATACGCAATAAATGCTAAATCTGTGTAACAAATATTACCAACTTATCTCTCTACATTTTGTAGTTTGTTATTGTGCTGACGTATATTTCAACAGTTGGGCCCACATATTTTCTTTGGGAGAAGTTTGCTCATAGTAAATTTCATATAAGAAATTTCAGCTGTGTAGTTCAAAACGTTTTACAGTTATCTTTGTCATATATAGAAATTTTCCAAAACATGTGTTTTTTCGAAAACTTAGAAAGGTTCTGAGATTCCTCAAAATATGAAATCCGAAATTTTTTAAATTATATTTCCTCTATACAGCGTACACCGGAGAGTAAAAAATAAAATAAACAACAAAACTAATTAGCAGTTGTATTTTTTCCTACCTCCATGCGCGCCTGATATTCTCATGGGCAAATCCATTGTCCATTCTGACTTTCTCCTCATGTGTTCCCATTCTCGCAGAGGATCGACGAGTCGCGGGTCAAGAAACGGTGGTCTGTGTCCAAAAGCCGAAGCGAAAGCTCGCAGGTGATATTGCTGTCCTGAAAATAAAGCAAAAAGAATTCATATACCAGAATATTTCAGAATAAGTAAATAATTATTTTGCAAATGGGAAAAGAAATTATGGGTAAATATTTCAAGTAATTAAGTAGGATATATATCAAGTTCAGAAAGGCTTTGTGATGATATGAAGTTATTTATTGATATTGTCACACATATGAAATTAGCGTAGATAAACAGTTTGTAAACTAAAGATAACATTCGCTATTCTCAACTAGAGACATTATTCAAGGAACTAAATCTTATATCTGTTTTTATCCACAAGACGAAATGGCTCAAAACTTCAAGATTTAAATAAATTATAAGAACATTCTAGAATAATTCTTCATTCATAAATTATA
>JAPMOQ010040581.1:76477-230132 GCA_026543055.1 Argiope trifasciata
TCTAGAATAATTCTTCATTCATAAATTATAAGAACATTCTAGAATAAGTGGAAAATGACAGGGAGTAAATTAATAATAAAATTACTTCTAGGCAACTTGCCTGCAGTCAGAAAAAACTGGCGAAATGTCGCTATCAGCTCATAGCATGCCACCATTGAGTCATTCAGTGCACCCCGAGTGAGAACGTTTCGTTACAATATTTTATATTGTGACTATTTCAGAACTTCAACAGCTGATAGAGTTTCAATGTATAAACACCAGAATGGGTTGATTTGTTTGCACAAGATGATAACTTTATATATAAAATAGGCAAAGACATTAATGGAAAGTTTATTAGCTTCAGTTTAATGAGTCGGAATGTCAGTAATGTTTCAAAAGGAATGCAAATTTTTATGCTGAATTTTGAAACTATTTTTGTAATGAGAATTCTTTCTGTTTGGAATTTTAAAAAAAGTTGAAATTCTAAAAAGAATATAAAGTTTTAAAAGTTAATAAAAAATTAGTCATCTTAAATTACTTGGAAAATTTATAAATATACAACAGCCACACATTTATAGAAATAAACGAACAAAAGAGTCAAAATATTTTTGTCTTAAGGCCCTCGACTTTCTGTGCCTTAAATTGAATAATTTTTAATCAAATTATTTTTTCAGGTAGCATAGTAGAAAACGAAAGGTTTATTTTATATTTAATATCTATTTCTGATTCTATTTCCTTTCTTAACGAGGCAAATTGCATTTATGAAATGTTACATAATAATGACGTAATTCCATTTTTAATTAAATTATTGAAGTTGAAACTTCTATTTTTTATTACATTTGAAGAGAAGCAAGCTCAAATGGTAATTTTCATAAAGCTATTTGAAGTTTTCACAGATTTTAAATTACAATTCTTCAATGTATTTTTGAAGGTATTACAAAGATAAAAGATATAAATTTATAAATTAATGTTTTGCATGTAACGTAACATTAATCACCATAAATAACCCCAATCTGTTTAAATAGAATTAAGACAAGTGAAATCAGAAATTAATGCAATAAATTTGAAAAAGTCGACAATATGACTAACATGGTACCGAGAAACGATAATAAAAAGCTGTTATATTTCTCTATTTTGATCCTAAAGTAAAAACAAACTTTCAGAAATATTTGTTTTTATAATTTTAAATTTATTCCCATCTTCTAATAGTTTTGACATCTTACCATTAGCAGTATTTATTCACATGACACTGGTAAAATGATATTCATTATCTAGAATAAATATATATTAAAACTAATTTTACACATTTAAATTGCCGAAAAAGGGAGAAAAAAACTACAGATTAGATAACAAGTACAATTGCTTTCGATTTGCAATCCTCATTACAACTGAGAGCATTTCTCAAAATTAAAAAAAACTCAAATTTATCTCCAGAGCCCCCGCTCCTTCAGATACTGGATTGTCAGTAAATGAAAGCCTTTTTTTTCCAAAAGTAAACAAGTGCAATAAATAAATAAATGAAGATGAAAAGAAAATAATGACTACATAAATTAAAATTTATTACTATCTTTTAATGGTCTTATAAATATCATTCCTGCTGTCTACGAATAAAATATAAGATCAAAACTAATATTACAGATTGAAATAACCAAAGAAAGGGCAAAAACAGCAGATTAGAGCACAAGCACACTGGATTCGGATTCAATTTGCAACCCTCATTACATGAACGATGGCAAACTGATAGCATTCCTCAAACACGTCATTTACGATATTCGTAATCGAGCGTTTAGAAAGACTCAAATTTATTTCCAGAACCCCCGTTCCTTCAGATATTGGACCGTCAGCAAATGGCAAGCGTTCTGTCCAAGAAGCAAAAGAGGGCAAACAATAAGGACGAGAAGAGCGTTACGATATAGGACCAAAAGAAAACTCCTATATTGAAACTCGTTAGGCTAGGTGGGTACTTTGGTATGCCCCTTCACACAAGTGCTGCTGATGCTTCTTAGATCTGAGAAAAATAAGGGGCCACGACGCAAGCTGCTCGAATAAGAAAAGGTACGGACGAAGGGAGTACTTTTAGTTCTTCATTCCTTCATTTTCCAACGCCTCCTTTTTTTATATTTCTTTGGGCCATCCAATCCTCGCCCCCCACTTTCACACAGAGAGATTATCTCTTTTTTATAGAAGAGCACTGAATAATAAAAAAAGAGCGAATTTCTAGCGAGAGAACTCGTTTGAGAAGCTTAGAGGCCTATTCTGTAAAAGAAAAGGTGTATTTTAAGTTCAGCAGCTGCGATTGCTTGGGTGTATTTTATGAAGAAAAAATTGTTAGTCTCTTTTTTAAAAAAAATAAATAGAATTTAATCTTTCAGGAAATTTTTGGATCTTTATAAAAATAAATTGTTAGTTTTTATTAGATAAAACTATTTTTGGTAAATGTAGCATTGTATAATTATTTTTTCAGTTTAAGAAGTTTCTTGAAAAATTATGGTGGTAATTAATTTGTTTTTTTATATACAATTTAACAAGAAGGTCTTGCTTTTATATAATTCTATATCAAAAATTATAATAGCTGTCTTTATATCAAATGACTGAAAACCCAAAATTAAATTTTTCTAATAACAGAAAATGTAATTCATTTATTTCCAATAGTATTGTCACATCAAACCAAAAAACTGTCAATGAAGATTTCAAGTCCATAAACAGATAACTCGGAAGATATAAGATGTGTTATATCATTTAGAGATTTTAGCATTATACAAATATTCAATCTTATTTAACGTAGACTACTCTGCTTTTAAGACTTATATTCTACTAGCTGGTACCAGGGGCGTTACTGCCCCTGAAGAAATAATCTTTGAAATATCGTTTGGAATTTGAAATAGTTATCTTGTTTAATTAAGAATGATATTTATTTTCTTGTCGACAATTACATTAATTGAAACTGAAGTATATATATTAGAAAAGCATAAATAGTATTTATTCTATTTTTATTATTCTATTCTATAAACAAACATTCATTTTTATGTATTAGATTTGTGTATTCTTTTAGAATTGTAAAGCTTGGTGTTGAAAGAAATTATTTATTGTGTCTCGTGATTCTTTTAATATTCGTTCACAATTCTCAAGTTTAATAATAGAAAACGCGATTAAAATATTTTCGTTTAAAATTGATTAAAAATAGAAAATATATTTATACCATAAAACCTTTAATATAATTGAAAAAATACTTCTTTTGAAAACTTAGTTGGTGCAAAATTATTCGTACTATAATATTATCGAAAGTACCGGTAAAAAACGTAAAAATGTTATTAAATGTTTAATTAAAATTTCAAACCTATAGGATTAGTTCCTTTAAAACTTTCTCGTACACTCTCTAATAAAACTATTACCTCACAGAAAGACTTGTACTGAATTTACATACAGTAGCTATGAAATATTAACATCTAGTTTGAAATTAGCATCTTTACTGACTCTTTTGTGTCGCCTCCGCGAGATATTTGGTGGTTAATAGATGCGGTGAATATATCTGAAAATAATTTTATACTTAAGATGATTGTATTATGCCTATAACCTTCGCGTAAGTGCAAGTATTAAGTAGGAGAAGTTTTATCGGAATCGGAAGAGCGGTACGGCGGCACAAAAGAGATCTACAGAGAAACATTCATTTTTATTTACATAAGATAAGATTGAAATTTGCTTGTGTTAGCCCCCAACGTTAGAATTATGCTCCTGTTTAAGCCCAATCAAAAATCTATGCTAAAGAACAAGAAACAGAACCACTAATGAGTGTCCGTTGAACAGAAGTTTCACATTTAAATTTCATAAAAATATTCTTAACACTCACTTAATAGTTTTCACTGTGATTTTTTAAAATTTAAATTGTAGTATAAAAGAAACTTTTTTTACGAAGACTTGAGCAATAACATATACCTTTCAAGAAAATTATAGCCAATAAATAAACAAAATGAAGCATTTCTTCAAAAGTCTCTCCATAGGTGACTTACTACTAGCTGATGAAATGTTTCTGGGAACATTTGGAATGTTATTATTATATTATTCTTTAACTTTTTCAAGCAATTCCATTGCAATTTAAAGATATTTAAAGTTTAAAAATGCTAAATAGCATTTTTTTAAATGTAATATGTGTGATTTCCGAGACAGACTCGGGAATAAGTTTAAGTTTATTTAATAAAATGTGAAGCAATTAGCAATAATTTTGATAGTATAACAACTAAACAGGAAATTTTATTTAAAATGTTAAAAAAATGCAAGCTATCCTGAAATTATTTATGTTATAAACTGCAATAAAAAATGTAAAAAAATAGGAATTCACTAAAAGCTTAAAATTTTGTTACAAAAATTATTTGAGAAATATTTGAAACAAATTTCATAATGGCAATCAGAAAATATTCTAAAAAAAAGTATGAAGGAAATTCGAATTTCTAATTGAATATCATACAATGATAATGCTTCAGGATTAATTCTATTATTCTTATTTTTTATTCAAGCAATAATAACAATTATAAGTACAAAAAATGCAATTAACATCAGTAGAACGCAAATAATGTAAGTAAATGTAATTATTAAAACAAGGAAAAGTATTTTGTAAAATATATTACAAAATTAATATGATAAATTTATTTAAAAACCTTATACATTAATAAATTTCACAACAATGAAAAGCTAACTTTTAAAATTTTAATTCATAAATTCAATTTTTTCATAGTTTTAATGTAAAGATGGCTTTACGCTGTTTTATACTATAAAATGTTGATGGAAAACACTAAAATTTTGATTCATTCTTAATTAAAAGTTACATTAATATTTAATTGACCCTTTCCTAGTGAGAACTTATTTCTTCCGAAGTAATTCCCTGATAAATTTGGTAGTTCTGGGTCCAACATTGATGTGACATGTTCATTGTTTCGTAATAATTTTGATCATATATTTTGCATAAAGCATGGCAGACAATATGCTAGTCCAGATTAACACTTTGCACTCGGATGGTGACTATCATTCACCATGCAAGACGGTGAACAATTTTAGCGTCTTATTTATTTAGTTTTTCAATTTTGTTTGTTAAAAACGCTTGCAAATTCGCAAAAAGATGTAGATTAATTTTTGAGGAACATTCAACTTAAAATAATTATATATATTTTCTCAAAACAATAAATAAGTTCCTTTACTAGGTAAGTAAGCATGCAACAAATTGATTTTCAGAGTGAAAAGGGTTAATTGTTCATGTTCAAAAGCGACAAGAAGTTATTTGCAATACGTAAAATTTAACTTCACACATTGCGTCAATGTGCGTCTTTCATTGTTCATTGATACTTCCTGCATTCATTTTAATTAAAAGCACGAACTGTCTTCAGTTCAAAAACCTATTTCGTAACAATATAGAGGTACTTCTTAACGCACTTAAAACTTTAGAAAATCTTATCACGGAGTGCCAACTTCTTAGCCACACGACTTCTGCAACCATTCGAACATTCCTCTGAAATTAATGACTCTTCCTCTGCGGGCAGGCCGCTACCTGAGTTTTAAAGGGCGAATTTATTTGTTGGAAGGTCCCGGAGGTCCCTCCTGGTATCAGCAAAAATGTCAGCGCATCGCGTCCTATAATAACCTCCACAACAAATGATCGACTGCACCAGAACGCCTGCTATCAGCGATAGGAACAGAGGAATTAATTTTTTCCCCACTCTAATACTTACATTAATCAGTTTCAATGGCTTTTTCTACACCAGAACCGACGATGTTATGTGTTCGCCAACTTTCATTTTTTCATTTTTTTTATTTCCGCGAAAGGAGAAGGAAAAACTAAAATAAAAAATAGTAAAAATATCAGATTTTAAGATTTCTGTATTTTTTTTTTGTTACTTAAGATGTTCCGAGTGGATTTAAAAGAAAAAGAACTTGTTGGCATTGTATGCAGAATTAGCGAACTGCGCGTCATGTATAATTAAGGTATTATGAAGTTGGATGTAATGACGATAATGAGCGGCAAATATGTGCCTTTGCACTATTTTCTGGATGGATAATAATATATAACCAGCTTACCGCTAAGGTTGGCTTGCAAGAATAACAAAGTTATCCAACGGTGGATCTGTGGATGAATGTCATTAATCGCTTTTGCGTGGTTGTTGATGTATTAGATGTCATTCTTTGGTGTGGGTCGTTGCCACTCGGAGGGCATTTGATTAGGTATTGAAAGGAGTCTTTATCTAATGCTGATCGTTAAAATAAGTTATAGTAATTCTTTCGGTGAGTTTGGATTTCTTTTGGGTGCTGAAGGCAGAAAAATTAATATGTTGCAGATGGACCATCTGCAATATAAGAAGTTTTGTGCACTCACAGAAAATGTGTTAACACCCAAGAAAGAGACAACTTAAAAATGCTTTCTATTATATAAAAATAAGAAATGAATAAGAATACATATTTTGAATTGTTTCAGATCTCTATTTCAAAATTTCAGCATCCAAGTATTTTCTTTTTATGATATTCAATACTTATTTTAATTTCTTTTGGGTGCTGAAGTAGTATGCTGCATATGGGCAGTTTGTGCACAAAAAGTGTGTTAATGCTAGTAATAAACATACAATTATAGAGCTATCTATTACAAAAAAAATAATCGATGAATACGAATACATATTTTGAATAGTTTTAGATTTCGCATTATTTCAGAATTTCTGCATTTAAGCACTTTTTTGTAAGATATAAATTCGATGATTATTTAAGATAATTTTTTAAAAACATTTTATGCCAAATAATAAAGAAAAATAGATATTAAAACCCTCTTAAATTAGCTTATTATGATATGTACAATTAAATATTTAGTTAATTCGAAGTATTTCTTAAATGATGATTGTTCAAATTTTATAATTCTATATTGCAACTGACTGTTGGTATCATTCTATTTATTACTCAATTATAAAATAATGAAGCTAAGAAAGTCTTCATAAAGACAAAAAAAGTTTTTTAATAGTTAATTTTAATTTCGATTTTTATTATTGCGCAGCAAACAGCAAGAATAACAGCAGCAACAGCTATAATTCATTATAGTATATGGTGCATTCATAACATTACGCATTAAAGTGTTTATTAGTATCGTTTAAAATAAGTTATATTAAGTTTAATATCATAAGAATACATTATCATTTAAAATGTCAAACTATATTGCAGGAGAACTGTATAAAAATTAATTTTTATCAGTTTTTTTTTTCATTGTCACCATTTAAGCGGATGGTGTCAGTTTAAAAATAAATCAACCCATAATGTGGACTGTAACTCTTAATTTCAGATTCGCGGGCATGATTTTGGTGGAACAGGAATATGATGCTCATATATAAGACACCATATAATTAGGTGTTTGAAGGAATGGTCGTATATCGTAAGTTTGTCTCGTAATTTGTCTTTAGCAAAGGTGACCATTTTCTCTTTAAAAAAGGTGACCATGAAGGAAATTTCATCAATGAAATAAGTAATTTATCCGTGGTTTTTCTTAATATTATCTACAAAAAAATGAATAGAATATAATTCTTTACCAATAACATTATTTGATAGTAGGAAAAATATTTAAAAGGCGATATCTAAAGCATTTTTGTCATTGTTTCATAACAAAAAATTAATAACAAAAAAAGCGTATTGAAAAAAACCCAATGAGCTCCAAAAGAAACTTGTAAAGATTTTTTTTTTTTAAATAAAGATAATAATAACCACATTTACACCACTATGGCGAAACGCGATAATATTCTTCGATATTTTTCTTCTGCAACTCTGAAAATCGATGGATAATCTTCACCAAAAAATATCGAAATAAAATTACTTCAATCTTTTTTCCACATATAATATAATCCGAGCTACTTTCGATTACCGCTTAAGATATTTATGGCATCTAAAATGGCGATTGATTTGAAGTCTGTTAAGATTATCTTGAGCATTTGAGATCATAAATCAAATTTGATTAATCCTTTTTGTTTAAGAATTAAAATTTAAATTCTAATTCTAAAAAACATGAAATAAATTCTGCATTAGAGCTAAATAAAAAAAATCTTTCACAAATATGCGAAATCTATTTATCATGAAATTCAAAAACTATTCATAATTTTAAATCAGATAAAAAATACCTAAGATTTACCGCTTTCGTTAAAAGTAAGTTATTTATGTATTTTAAATTTCGTTTTGGACGTTTTTTTTTTTTTTGAGATTAAAAAGCATAAATCTGTATTAAAAAGTAGTAAATAAAATTTTATTTCATATTTTTGTGTCATTTAAATAATTTATATTGATAGTAAATATCTCTAATTCTACTTAAAAATATAAAATCGATAAAGAGGCATTTAATGTATCATTATTGTTTTATCCTCATTACAATCATAAATTTCGCTACTGAATTACTTAAATATTTGTAAAATAATAGTCTTGTTAGTTAATAACATAATAACTAATAAGCAGTAAAACAAAAGTAATTAATAATAATCATATATATATTATAACATAATAGCTCATAAAAATATATTACCAGTTAAATATCTCACCAATGACTCATTTATACTTCAATTATAATTCAAATTCTGTTTGAAAATCCAAAATTAACCAATAGACCTTAAATGTATCATTAAACTTTTAATCCTCAGTACCATCATTGTAAATTTTGAATGCGGCGCTTTATTTAAACATCTGTAAAATAATAAAATATCATACAAATAAATAACATAATAGCTAGTAAGTATCAATATAAAAATGATTAATAATAATTATATAGGTATTAAAGTATAATAATAAAAATATGTTACAATTCAAAAATATCTCACTAATTACTTTAATATTCATACTTTAAACATAAGTGCATATTAATGTTGTTTCTTTACAACTAAGTAAAAAACTATGATGTTTAAATTTTAATGTGAAATAATTCACTCTTGCTTACACACACACACACACGTGTGTGTGTGTGTGTGTGTGTGTCAGTTTCAATAATTTATGCTCATCATTTTGCAGGAAAATAAAATTTGCTTATCATCGCAGATGATATAAAATGCGTTTTTGCTTATTTGTTTTATTTTGTTTCGTGTCTGACAGAAAATCATTTAAACAGAACTGTCACTTAAATAAAAATTAACAAAATCGGTTATAAATACTTAAAAAGAATAATAACCTCCACCTCGAGAGGATCTAGAGAAATCGTTAAGCAAATTTCTGCACGCTGCCCTCACCCTAGCCGACAAGCTGAGAGCCTTTAGTGTTTACCCATAAAATTACCACTCTCTGCAATTCGAATTAACTGGGCGGGCCGGCGAATGACAAATGATCGCCCTTGATCGCTCAGATGCCCAAACGTCAAATTTCCTTCCAAAAATTCCCCACTCCATCCTTGCCTTTTTTTTTTCTTTTTTGCTTGACTCTCTTTTTTTTATTCCAAGAGCTTTTAGTTTCTTTTCTAAGGTTATTAAAGGCTTTAGAACCATCATCTTTAAGGCTGGATAAAAAAAAAAATCTTGGCGCTGCTACTACAGTGATTATACCTGAGGGGAGCAAGTTAGATCTTTTCTGTAGTCATATATACATAACTCGCAGTAGCGAGGCTACTGTACTACGCTTCAGTAGGTTTATCCACCGTTATCAGTGTCTGAAATAGTAAGCTGGTTGGTAGATTGGAGATTGATACTGTACGCGACTTCTGAAAACAAAGTATCAGCTTTGAAAGAGGATTTATTTTTTTTCTTTAAATTTTATTTTGTCTTTTATGAAACAATGCTTTAATAAAACCTAAATCAACTATCATGCTTATTCGAAGAGCAATTCCGTCGTATTGAAGGAAACGAGTAATATTTTAAATTCAATTTCGAAGAAGAAAACAAAGAAAAAAATTATTTTAGTTACTTTTTATTAAATAATTATCAAAAAATTATTAAGTATAAAAAAATTATTGATTTTTGGAAGAATTGAACTAGCCTTCTTCGCTTTCACGTTAAAAATATTGAAATCCTTACATTTTACCGACTGAATTACTGTATGTTGATTCCAGTTATCGTTACACTCTATTTAAAGTATTGAAAATGAATTAAACATAATGAATGAATTAATATTTAAAAAAACTAAACATCAAGTGTCATCCACTGCAAGTATAAAAAATGTATTTGAACTTGAGTGGATGAATAAAAAGTATTTTATTCACGATTGAAAATTTGAACAATACAAGGTGGCCAGAAATAAAACACCCCTACTCTGACCTCCATGGATATCGAACTACTCAGTGTAAAGGCTCAAAATTTTGTACACATACTATTCAAAATATGGGGAAACGGATTTCACGAAAAAAAAATTAGTTCCTGAAATCACCGATAGGTGGCGCTGCACAACTGGAACTATGATCAAAAGACACAAATAATAATAAAAATTAAAATGTTTATGCGGAATGGAATGCTTCCATGCTTCCTTTTTAATTTTTCTGCCCCTTATGGAAAATAAAAATAGTAAAGAAGCTGGAACTCCCGTTGTAACTGCAATTTCATACTGTAACCAGAAAAATTTGCATAAAGCATGGTTAGAAGCCATGTTCTGGGTATAAAAGAAGTTAAAAGGTGGGGAATGTCATTCTTATTAGTGATGGCTGTCACGCTGCCAGAACGCGCTTTGCTTGTGAAGTTGTTTTACGAGAATAAAGGAAATGCTCCAGCAGCACTTCGAGAGTTTCGCCGACTTAAGGATTTGCGTAAGGGACCATTGCTTCCACAAGCTCTCAGGAGAATGATCGCTCGATTCGAGGAAACTGGACATCTTGGAGTTCAGCCTGGTCGAGGACGCAAACCGGTTCGTTCAGATGTCGTTGAAGATGTTGCCACCGGTATTGTTGAACAGTCAATGGATAATGTTTTAGGCTGCAGTAGTGCACGTGCAGTGTCACGACACTTGGGTGTTCCCTATAGCACAGTGTGGAACGTACTCAGAAAAATGGTGCATTGTTTCCCGTACAAAATCCGCCCTAATCAACAATTGCTGGCCACAGACAGGGAGATGCGACTGACCTTTGCATTGACATTTCTTGCTAGAGTTGAAGTGGATGCATCGTGGCCGTGGCAGATTCTGTGGAGCGATGAGGCCCATTTCCACCTCAGTGGAACAGTGAACACCCATAACTGTCGCATATGGGACACGACAAACCCCCGTACCTTCCAAGAGATTCCACTCCACTCACCGAAAGTTACAGTCTGGTGTGGATTCACAGCCACATTCATCCTTGGACCGTTCTTTTTCGAAGAGGTTACTTCCAATGGCCTTGAGACATGTACCGTGACGGCCAACAGGTACAAAAGGATGCTCGAAACATTTGTTGTACCCCATTTGCAGCAGCGCCAATGCCTTGACACCATTACTTTTATGCAAGATGGAGCACCTCCACACATTGGACTCCCTGTGCAACAGTTTCTTCGCCAACATTTCACCACTGACAGAATAATCAGTCGCGCGTTTCCGACAACTTGGCCATCTCGTTCACCGGATCTTAATCCGTGTGATTTTTGGCTTTGGGGACACTTAAAAAACCTTGTTTATCGAGAACGTCTGATAACCTTGGCAGATTTGAAAGAGAGTATCAGTCTGCATGTGAGAAGCATCTCAGATGACCAGTTACGATCCGCAGTTGAACAAGCTGTCCACAGACTTCACATTTTACATCTTCAGGAAGGGAACCATATTGAGCAGCATTCCCTGCATCGATAACGTCCTTGTTTCATGTATGCTTGGTACTTTCAAATAAAATGTGTTTAAAACGTGTTTTTGTGTCTTTTCAGCATACGTCCAGTGGTACAGCGCCACCTATCGGTGATTTCTGGAACTAAATTTTTTTTTCGTGAAATCCGTTTCCCCATTTTTTGAATAGTATGTCCACAAATTTTCAAGCCTTTACACTGAGTAGTTCGATATCCAGGGAGGTCAGAGTAGGGGTGTTTTATTTCTGGCCACCCGGTATATATATAAAAAAAATACATGTATAGGGACAGTGTGAACTAATTGCAGGAATTATAAAATAGCCTTGATAACTTATCACTTAATGGTTATTAGTATTGTTTAATCTTTTCTGACCATAAATATTCAGTCAAGTGGTTAGTTTATAAGTTTTTCTTCATAATTTACATCAGTGATCAATAATAATACATTAGATATCAAGAATTTTAATACTTTTATCTGAAAATTCGTGACTCTGGCTTTATTTCACCTCAATTATTTTATTTCAACTCAATGTAACTTTGAAACGATTTTTCAACAATTTCTTGGGTTTTTTTAAAGAGCCATTTTAAAGTTGATTTTACATGCGAATTTCCCATGGAATCTTCAATTCAAACTCGATTCTCTCAATAAAATAAAAGAAATTGGAATATAGGTAAATAAAGGGGAAAAAATAAATTTACTGAACAAAAATTTTTTAAAAAAAAATTGGTTATTCCAAATTTTTCAATTTAAAAACATTAAATGTTGAATAAAACTAACAATGAAATATCACCGTTTATTGTATATACACGCGCGCACACATGCAAATACATATACATATATTCGGTATCTGGAACTTTCTTTTTAAGTTTGAAATATATTTATCTTTTTAATTGTTGCTGCTTTTTGCCGTGTAGCATATATTGGTTTTATAACTAAATTCAAATTTATAAACTAGAACAAGCATATTTCTGTTAAATAATTAAAATATGAAAAAAGGAGATCTTTTCCCTAGATTTTACTATGATTCAAAACTATTATCATCTGCGTAAGGAGTGATTGTGGAGAGAACCTACTGATTTTTTAAACTTTCTTTTATATTATTTTAAATTAAATTCTTTTCGACACACAAATCTACACCACTTAAATTACATTAATCTAAATTAATTAAAAATTATCTAAAATTGTTAATGATGATGCTAGTAATATAACTGAAATATCAACTATAAAACTCAAAGAATTTTTTAAATATTTCAAGAATGTAATACAAAATTAATATCAAAATATTTCTTTTCTTGTTAGTAGGATAAATTTTGGTTTATTCTTCAGAAATTTATTCAAAAACTGCTTAGTTTGTCTATTATAATATTTGAGAACATCCACTCTACAGATGTGTGCAATGCATTGCATTAATAAATGCAAATATGCATGTATTAATCCTTCAAAAAGGTGAAAATATATATGGAAATTTTTTTGCATTTCTTCGTAGGTATATATATATATATATATATATATATATTAAATTACAAATTTAAATTGTTTAATTAACTGTTCCCTTAAGCACACAAATTAATTAATTAACTAATTTTTATTTTGAGTTTTAAAAAAATGCTTTTATCTAAACAATATACAAATGTTATAAAGTATATTGATTTACATTTTCAATTTTATTTCGGCAAATATAATATATTTCATATATTTTTGAAATATAAATATATGTATTCAAGAAATAATAGCAATATAAACTAATTTAAATTCATTATTTCTTCGAGGACCTGTGAACTTCGTGAAATTGTCAAGCTGAAATAAGGAATTAATATATCTGAATATTCGAAAATTTCCGTCATAATAATATTCGGCTTTTATACATTTTACCTTATTAGAAGTGAACTTACGATGACATCGATTTCTATTTTAAATTAAACTTGGCTTTTTTTAGCTTTTTCATGCAATAATGTAATAAGTAGAAATTCGCATGATCTGTTCTATTACAATAAATTGGAAGAATTTAATAATTCTTATTGCAGTTGTAGGTTTTAAAGTATTCCAAGCAGTCAAAAATTTTGCAACAAATTCATATTTAAAGAAAACAAATTTTGGGAATTTGTTTGAAAAATGCTTAATTTTTTCCTGGTGAATTTCACATCGTTTCAATATTAATGTCTTAATAGTTTTATAAAGATTTAACCTATGTCTACAAGATAATATTCTCAAATTAATTATTATGAAATTTTCATTATAAGACGAATTTCCAATGTAAATTTAAAAAAATCAAAAGTGACATTCTACTGCATTTTCATTGTGAATTACAAACCACAGAAGAAAAATGCATTCTTATAATTTAAAATTAGCTTTTGAGAATCATGTAGTAAATCATTTATCCTATTTTTTTTAGCTGAAAACTCTATGTAGTTGACTTTACACATTTATTATTAAAATTTGAGTTTTAACAATTAATCATTTCATATTATTTTGTTTACTTATTTTCATAATTTGTTTAGAATATTTTTTATCTTTATACTCGAGAAAGAAAGTAAATTCTATAAATTGCCAAGAATGCCACCTTTATACATTTAATGCGAAATTCACATCGTCACTTTTTTTCCCCTACAATTCGTCGATCGTCTCATACTGTTATAGGGAATTTATGGTTAATAATCCCTGGTTAATTATACATTAAACCATAAGATAAATTAGCAATGTAAATTTAAAAAATAATAAAAGCGATATTCTACTGAGTTTTTATCATAAATTACGAACCGCAGAAAAAAATTTATTCTTATAATTTAAAACAAACTTTTGAGAATGAAATATTTTCATAATGCAATAATTTGTGAATTTCGCATTAAATGCTTGAATTAAAAATAAAATAAAAATTTTATACTATTTTTTTATGAAATCTGTATACAGTTTAATTTTACATATTTATTACTAAAATTTGAAATTTTATCAAATATGGCATTTTGCATTTCATATTAATTTTTTTATTGTTTTTATTCTCCATCATTGTTTTTTCAAATTATTTTTTATTTTTATATCCATGCAGAAAAATAAATCCTTTAAATTATCAAGAATGCTTGTTTTATATTTATAATACAACATTAAATACAAAATTCACATTGTTATTTTTTTTCTACAATTCAGCGATAGTCTCATACGCTGTCAGAAATTTACGAATAATAATTCCATGATAATTATAATGATGATTGCCGTTAATGATGATCATTATACCATACGATGAATTAGCATTGCAAATAAAAAAATGACATTCTACTGACTTTTTATCAAGAATACCTACTTCAGGAGAAAAATTTATTCTTGTAATCTAAAATTAACTTTTCAGAATGAAATCTTTTCAAAGTACAAAATAATTTATCCTATTTTTTTTTAAACTGAGGACTGCATGCAGTTTAATTTTACACATTTATTATGAAAGTTTGTAATTCCATCAAATATAAAATTTTGCATTTCGTATTAACTTTTTTATTTTTTTCATTTTATCATTTTTT
Organism: Argiope trifasciata; assembly: GCA_026543055.1. Classification (NCBI taxonomy): domain Eukaryota; kingdom Metazoa; phylum Arthropoda; class Arachnida; order Araneae; family Araneidae; genus Argiope; species Argiope trifasciata. The sequence goes on from JAPMOQ010040581.1 coordinate 91,678, forward strand.
TAAATCTTTAGACCCGTGCAAAAAAGTAAGCCCTATAAATTATCAGGAATGCTTCTTTTATATTTAATACAGCATTAAATACAAAATGCACACCGTCACTTTTTTTCCTACAATTCGTCGATCGTCTCATATCGCTGTCGGGAATTTGAAAGATGTATCTCACATAGTTATTACAGCATTCCCATCTTACGATCAAATTTCTAAATTACCGCATTCTTCTCACTAATTACAAGCATTCGTTCCCCTCGAGCTCTCATCTTATAAACCCCCGAATCCTTTTCCTTAATTTATAAGTAAAAAAGAGGACGACAACGAACTGAAAAAAATAAAAGCAGCACGAAACCGTCACTTTTCAAACGTTTTCCTTCATAACAAAATACGCTTTTGGATTTCTATCTAATTAGATGTTTGGGACCCTTTAGAACCGCAGGGACACGGTTACATTTCGACATGCCCGATGGAAAAAAAGGCACAAAGTTTTAAAATTTTTCACATAATACATATTATCTTAAAAAGGTATAGTGAAAATGGCGGAAGCGAGAATTTTTTTTTTCACCACCGAGTTTTGTTGTAATTCTCCTGCTTTGTTTTTAAGCATTTAAATGAGTAGACGGTATTTTTAAAACCCCTTTGCTGCAGGCTTTCTTAATGCACGTTTTTAAAACAAACGATTTTTTTTTCTCACGCGACTGATTTTTCAATTATTTGAGTTTTTGGTTTTAGTTTTTCTTACCTTTTTCGTTTTGAAAAAGAAAAAGAAAAGAGGGGGAGAAAGGGGGGGTGGAGAAGCGGTGGAGATCAGGACGCAGTAATACCTAGGGGACTTTAAAAACACTTAACAACAATAAAAGCGTAATATTTGATGGCTGTTTACAGCGTTAATTATCGTAAAGGCTCCTGTTGACAAAATTGGAAATGAATACGGAAATTTCTTTTATTTTTCATGATGAAAGAATGAGCAAGTGAAGTGAGAAAAAAAATTGTTCAAACGTAGATATAAATTAGAAAAGCTTAAAAAGGAAAAATATAGAAAAAAGAATGAAAAAGCAGCCTAACTGCTTTGCATAGAAAATCGGTTCATTTTAGAAAAGTTTTATAATGGGAACTGAAGAAAAAAAAAATTCAAAAGTTATATTGGCAAAAAATGGTTTTCATGCTATTTTATTCTTTAAGCTCTGAATTCTTTTTAGCTGCTGAGTATTTATATTCTCATAAACAAACAGAATTTGTGTTTTTATTCTTATTAGATTACTTTATGTAATTTTTAACGCGGCTAATTTTGTCTCTTAGGACAGGAAAAACACGGCAGGTACAAAAAGGGTTGTATGCGTGCATACTTCTCAACCAAAGTGCTTTTTTTTTTCTGGCTAATTTCATTCTTATAAATTAAAAATATTATTTTATTTTACTTTGTTATTTACCTTTAATTCTTTCATAAATGTTAGAAAGAATAAGTGTTTATTCAGAAAAGAATGGAAAAAAGAATCTTTTTTTTTAAAAAAAAAATCTCCTGTTTGATATAAATGTTTTGTATTGGCCATGTTTAAATAGAGGTATTTGAAAATTCAACCATATCTCCCATCAAAAATACATAAAAGGCGTATTTGCGGAAAGTAAAGAGATGATGATATTTTAATAATAGAATGAGAAATGTTAAATATTTCCCATTCTGTTTAAAGTCGCATTCTTTCCGATTCAATTTCCATTGATTCTAATGCGAAGAATTATTACATTGTGCTATATTCTTTTCTTTTTCTTTTTGTGTCATTATCTTTACTCCGTGTATTAATAATAATTAAAATAATTTATGCAATTATTTAAATCTAACTGCTTTTGGCGACTAGTAGGTTCGCCGAGAGCACTCGTTAGGTTCCAGTGAAATTAAATTTCAAAGACATAACTCGATATTAATTGCCATTTTTTAAATCAGTTTTTAACATATGTTAAAATTTAATAAAATTTTATTTGTCCAGTTTATTATATACATCGGCCTTCCAAATGGTGTCGAGTTTCATGATATCACTGCACCTTAAAAATTTATATGTTAATTGAATATTTTATGAAAATTTTTGTATCGTTTGAAAATTCATGTGTTTGAAATTGATACATTTTGTGGTAATGTAATTTAACTTTCTTGTTCCCATATATAAACGCCGCAGATAATTAGTAAAATTTTAATTTCTTAACTTATAGCGCTAAACAAAATCACATATTTAAGTATTAGATGAAATATTGCAAATAGTTTAGATTTAATTGAAATAATGTGCATACTTTTAAAATCTGTGCAAAAAATATTTTCAAATCAAAGGGTAAATTTAAAATAAGTTTCATAATCACCATGATAACACTACTAAAAAATGCATATATTTTTTCAATTCTGAATTGGTAAAACAATTAATTTCGTGTCTAAAAATATCCAGAAATTTTGGCCGAAAAATGTCAGAAATTCGATTAATTATTAATGAATTATAATTAAAGAAGAAAGGCTTCGAGCTGAACATTTTTACTTCCTTAACTGTTTCTGTGTCTCATTCGGTAGTTCTTGATCTAATTGTCTGTTTTGAAGAGAGCTAGCATACATGCATGCAATGTACACACATAATAATATCTTATATAAGTATAGAGCAATCGATTTACATTGACTTTCTTCATGGATTGGCAGATAACTGATATGGCCATATAGAGTTTTTGCCATTCAAAAATGTATATAAATAATAACTGAAATAAACAATAATATTTGAAAACAAACTCATGACAGAAAAACGAGTTCTTTTGCTCGTCAAGAGAAAGCAGCATTTTACATGCTTTTCTTCAAGTATTCTCTAAGGTTATGCGTTCTAGATTCTATATCAAGAAGAAGAGAATATAATATATGTTAGTAGTAGTATATAATATATGTTCATTCCGCCTGACTAAACTGAGCCTGTTTAGTTAAGTGTTGGATTCATATCCTTTGTGTTGTGAGTCCGAACCTTCCAGTGAAAGATTCCTGGTGTGTGGTGATGGCTGGGATGGAGCACGTATAAATCTCTGGTGACCACAAAGTCCTCCATGTTGAAAGTAATACCGTTGGGGATACTGCATCGGAGGTGATCGCTTTCTGGTTCAGGTTTAAATTATGATCTGTAGATGAATGAATGAAATGCGCGAATAAAGTACGCCCTGTATGAAGGGGTTGTGACGCGTGAGTAGCTAAGTCGTACTCTTGCCTCTAGATAGCGCTACTAATGACAAGCGATGTAAAAATTTTGGCTAAATATAGCAGACTTAGCGGACTTGTCAACGACAAGTGCCATAAAAAATAAAAACAAACCAAACTTTGTATTGCATGGGAGGGTAGATAAGTACTTGATCAGACCATTATGTCCACAGTTTATACTTACTGAATTCGTCGGACAAGTAATATAGAATAAAATCAAAATACAAATCAAATTCAATTAATCAAACATAATTTTGCAAAATTCAAACATAATGAATACTAAAATATTCTACGTTTTTGATTTACCAGCTAATTTAATTGATTATATTTACACATAAAAAAGCAATTAGCTGTAATATTTATAAGCTTGCTGATGACAGAATTCATAAAATATAATTGATATACAGGTAATGGGACATTTAAAAAATTCTTCTATTTATAAAAAAGAAAATAAAAAACAACATTTAAAAAACAGCATGAATTCTCGAGAAAAATAAATATTAAATGCTTATATTAATTTTTGACGAGTCTGATAAAAAATAGGGCAATTAATTCTCATAAAACAGTTTTCAAATATCACTATTGGCTCTTTATAACGTAATATGGATATTATAATCTATATGGTAATTATAATACATAAAAATAAAAAAAAATGTTTAATTTTAACAACAAAATCCCAAATCATTATTAAAGATATGTTATTTTTAAATATTAAATTCCAGAATATTCACTTCTGAGCCCATAAAAGTTTACATGATGGTATCAAAACATAAATAATGTTTAAATTACCCCCGACCTGCATAAGCATTTAGATCTTGAATGACAATTGTCAGGATGCCACGGAGACAAAAGCTAAGGTTCAGCAATCACGAGCCTCTATGTAACCTTTTCTCGAAGGAAGAAAACCCCATTATGGAAGTGGAAGTTACTCAACTCTGCAACCATAGTGTTGACTCCCGGTGAAACTATTCCCAAATAATATCTTTATTCCAATAGATGTGTTGTCCCCCTCCTTTCATCAATCGGGCAGACACAAGATAAAGTTTTATTGAATTATATGCATGCACCCCGAGAGAAATTAAGTTCATTTATTTTTTTTAATGTTTTAAATTTCAAATAGTAAATACACGCGGTGTTATAAATGTCATTAAAAACAGAATAGAGTAAAATATAAATATGAATAACAAAAAGGAACATTGACATATAAGTGTCCGGTGTTATCTAAGGACGAAAATATTCCCCTTTCGACTAGAAACTAACTAACTGTTCATAAATAACAATAAATGGAACCACTATCTGGTACTCCTATCGCTTAAATCCATACCGCGTCTTTTGAAAGAAATAACATCGTATTTCAACATCATAGTAGAACCGCAGTTTATACCATTTTTATCTATTTTTTCCCCTTCTCGAATTTCTTTTTCGGAAATATTTTTTTCTCCTTCTCTCAACCGATATAATTTTTTTGTTATTGTTGTTGCGGGCAATTCGTCTGGCAACGAATCACGCTCACAAACTGTCATCTTCAGCCTCGAACTAACTCAATGGCCAGCAAGTCCGCCCGGTTTAAAATCATCATCTTTTAAGACCGCAAAATCCATTATATTTCTTTCTGTGACAAATCTTCCGACCATTTTTATTTCTGCTCTTGCACACTTTTTACCTTCCCTCCCCTCTGTCCAACCCCCTCAAAACATCCCTTGAGGGCTAGAAAGAGGTTTTATTATATATATAAGTTCATATTTTTCTTTACATTTTGTGGAAAACGGATGGAAGAAAATATGGAGGTGGAATAAGAGAAAAAAAAAAGCCTAGAACTTTTATAGACTCACCCGCAAGAATTCAGGAAAAACAAAGTCCCTTTTTTCGAAAAGAAAATACGGTGAGCAAGCGTTACGTTATGAAAAATTTCATGTATCATAAAGTGTGATTTTTATCTGTCAAGGGAAGGAATGTTGGTGTGAAGTTTGAAGTGGAAATGATCTAGCGGAGTGTTTGAATCTGAAGTTATGTAGAAGATTTTAGAAGGAGATGTATCATATTGTGTCTTGAATTGTTTTGTGGGTTTTGAAAAATACATGAAAACTGACTTATATAAAGAAAATAGTCAAGTGAAAGAATAGTATAAATATATCATCTTTACTACTAATAAAAACGTATGTGTTTGTGTGATGACGCTCTATTCATAGACAAATAAACTTACACATACAAAACTGCTCATTGAAATAGAAATACGCTAAATGCATTTAGTTAAACAATAGTGATTTAGTTAATACAATAATTGTATTATTGCCACTGGATGTGAGCCGAGCCTATTCATATTCGAATTATGTTATATAGCTTAATTTCATAAAATTTTGAGATACAGCATATTATCATCCTATGGTAATAGTTCAAGTAAAATAAACATTTACGAGATGGCGCTATATGACATTATAAGCAGGAAAACAGGTGGAAAAAGGCTATAATAGATAGTTATAACAATTTTTTTTGGTGTGTGTAAGTAAAATTGTTTTTTTTTTTCAGGAAAAATATCTATATAGATGCACTTAAAAAGTAAAACCTTATCTAAATATAAAATTATGGTTCAAATCGTTGGAGCCGTTTCCGAGATACGTGAAATAAATTTATACACTAATTGCTTGTTTAAAATTATAATATTCATTAATGGCTCGTTGTGTTAACCGCTTAAAAATTTTACCAGAGTGCCATACATACATCGATTTACTGAATCTTGATAATTATAAACAAAAAAAAAATAAACCATTCATAACGATTATAATTCAATATTAAAATTACTTCGAATACATAGAATCGAGTATTCGATGGATTTTCATTTGAATCACAATAAGAAAATATTTCAAAAATAGAAGGTGTCTTCTTATACGATAGTAAAGGAAATAAAACGATTTAGTGGTTGTTTTTCGCAAAACATTATTATACCTCACATGAGAAATATTTCACTCTATAAAGGCGATTCGAGTGATCAGATGCATATCATTTTAGAATGAGGAATATGTCTAAATATTTAATCACATTTAATTCTTTTTTAAAAGTATAATGATGATTTCCATTTTGTATTAGCTACTATCACGAGTTACGAGATTTAACAAAATATTTTTCCTCAAATACTTCTGATGAAAGACAGTAGATAGTTATGCCTTTATCGAAAGCTTATCTCTTTAAAGTGTGATATCAGTAAATATATATAAAAAATATTCTCTAAGTTATCTGAAATGCATTTCTTACGCTCGAATGATCAAACCTCTTTAAATACGTATCACTTCGATAACTGAACGTCTAATCGTTCGTGCGAAATATCAGAAACGAATCCCCGTGTCATTTCCTAAATGTACATCAAATTGTATTTGATGGCAGCTCGCAATAATGTTTGTCGATTCCTTCCTATTGTCCATTGTTACGGAACCTATGCTTAGGACGATACCGTAATAAAAGAGATGACTGCGACTATTAAAACGCTCCAGTAGATAGAACCGAACATCACCAAAATCCAGAGTCAAAGTTCTCATCAATAATGAAATTCATACTCGTATATATATATATATCTATATGGATTTTGCTTTTTCCCGTCGTTTAACTGCCATTTTGAGTTGTGATATAGGAACCAAAAAACTTGGAACCTAAAAAACACAAATAAGCCATTACCGAAGATCATTTCCTATCGGATATGGGGAACCGAGAGTGAGGAACAAAAACAAAAGCGCACAGAGCCAGGGTGCGTAGAGAAAACCATTCATTGTGAAAGCTTGCACCTGAAAATTCGTCAAGTCACCCACCCGACTTGAAAAACGAATCCGTCCAATTTAAATATCCCTTTATTTTTAAAGGGGAGAATCGCAAGTGATGCGTAAAGTCTTTCATTTCTGGCTACGCGGACGCGAGGTTTTCGAAACCTGTAATCAGCACGCATTTCTTAGGTTGATTTGACACCGTGAGAGGAACCCGCACCTTCATTACTCAGCGAGGGACTCGGTCTGAAACAAAGGATGTAGCGGAAGGAAGTAGTCCCTGAAAACGGCGGAAGAAGACAATGAACGATGTGTGCCAAATAGTATTGGGAAGAGATCGGGCCCGTAGTTCCGATTCCATAATTTGAGCGATATATTTAAAGAACTCTGCAATTTAAGATCGCGACCGCATTAGTCTCGCATAGTTGAATTTAATTGATTGGGAGGTGGGGTATGAGAGAATGTTTGCGTACAAAGAACAGGGGTGTTTTTCCTTTTCTCATTGGTATGTCGGATTCCTTTAACATTCGGAAAAAAGGGGATTAATATTGAAAGGAAAATTCTAACTTATCCGTTTGAAAACTGTTTATTAGTTTCAAGAATAATGGTCCTCATATTTCAATTGGCGATACAGTCAGATACACCAGTTCAAGGAAATAATTTTTATCTGCCACAAAAGCAAACTTTTAAATTTGTCTGTCAAGTATTGAAAAATGTGTATAAAGGGATAAGTATTCCTTCTTCAAGTTGATTTTTTGAAAATAGTTATATACTTATTTTTACTACAAGTATATAACTTAAAAATATATGTAACCTTCAACATCTGATTTTTGCTCCTAAAATGCATGAACCAAAAATTCACTTAAACACAAAAATGAAATATTTATTTTTAATTCATTATTTATTTTGAAAAAGTGTATTTCAACATTATCGATATTTAATTTTTATTTGATTTTAAAAATTAATACAAAATTCTATAAAAGTCGGTATGGTAAAAATATTAAAATTATTGCTAAAAAAAGGCACATATCTATAACAAATTATCAGTAAAATTTGCTTTATTTAGACCCATTGCACCATTCTAAGCTCCAAAAAGGTATTAAAAAAAGGAAATGTATATCACAAAATTGTGTATGGCCGTTTTTTAGAATGAAATATCGTCATTTATGAGTGAATTTTAAATGAAATTTATTACATAAAATCCATATAATACATACTAGATTAAAATGCTATAAAACTGTTAAAAAACACGGCTTTAATGCCAATTAAAGTGTTTGACTGACATTATTAAGATTGATTGATATTATTACGTGCCAATTAAAACCGTTCAAAAATTTGCAACTTAACTATATTTTGTCGCTGGACTCTTTAAAGATCAAGTTATGCAAAAAAGATTTAATGGAGATTAAAAGCACCAATATTTATGGAAAAAAGCTGGTCGCCAAAGTAAAATACAGTTTTAAGAAAGAAATCCTATTTCCATGCTATGTTGCTAATTTGAATCCACTTTTTTAAGAGAAGTATAATCAAAATTTAAAAGTGTAATTGTGTATAATTCTTATACTACAAAGTTTCTATAACCTTTAAACCTTAAAGTAACCTTCCTCTGAAATAAACTGTGCATAAAATTAAAATATAATATGCATTTCATTTTCTTTTACAAAAAAGGGTTGGGGAACCTAATCCAAAAACTCGTTGCTATAAAATCTCAAGAAATTGCAAGAAAATAAATTATGTTAAATGACAATTATTTTATATTGCAAATATACGGAGAAATCGGATTGGATTGTAAATTTATCAGATATATACATTAACTGATCTGTAATGTAAGAACAAAATCATACTCACATTTTATATAACTGTATAAAAGAAAACTGATGAATTAGTAACAGACTCACGTACGTTGGATTGTAAGTGAAAAGAAATTAACCAGACCATGATATTCTTTTTCTTGAACAGTTTTGGGAAACTGCTTACAAAATTAAGGAACTACGGAGATTAAGGGTTGATTCATCGGATATATAATTTCATTATTTTTTTTTAAATAGAAAAATAGGTTGCCAATGGATTTAAAGTAAAAAACAGTTGTCATGACTAATCTTAAAATAAATATTGCATACAGAAAATCTTTCATGCATTATATTTGAATTTGGACAGTTGCCGCTTTCTTTTACTAACACCTGGTCTTTGCCCTCCTTTTTTGCCATTTTTTTCCTATGTAAACTGGTATCTTTTTCAGAGAAAATATTTAAATACATTTGGATAATTTTCAATCTTTCTTGTCTATAAACTAGTCATTCGAATAAAAAAATAACGAATGCATTTGTTTTAATATGTTATTCAAATTGGTTATCACAATAATTCCACTGTTGCTATAGGATGTGAGACGAGAGTATTTGTATTCAGATAATGTCATATAGCGCTCACTATATAGGTACTAGTAAGTTATCATCTTATGGCAACAAGAATTTATCACCAAAATTTACGAGTTGGCGCTATTTGACATTGCCAATATGAGAGCAAATATAAAGAAGCTGTAATAGTTTTTGCGTGTAAAATCACAGCTTTTTTAAGGAAAGATTCCTATATAGATAAACACAAAAAGCAAAATCTTATCTTAGCATAAAATGTGATCCAAAGCGTTTTCTAGCCACAGGAAATAAATTTTTATCCAGCATACTATCTGTAAATAATGTCATGCTGTAATTTCTTTTGAAAAAAATATTCAAAACATCGCAGATTAGGAGCCTAAGTTATCAAAGTTGAACAATTTTTAATACAATTCTTTATTAATTAGAAAGTGCTCTACAAGTGAGATTTCTTGCAAAATTTTAATAAAAAATGTGTCAAAATTATAACGTCATTCCCTATTAACTTAAAAGTATACATTATTTCAAGAGAGAAAAAATTATGAAACAGAAAAAATAAACTTTAAATTTCAAGAAAATTAAGTTTTCAGAAATATCTTTTTCTTAAAACCTTACCATCGGTTTCACAAGTCGTTATTATCTTAAAAATTAAATTCTGTTCAAATATATAAACTATTTCTATACACATTAAGATGATATTTAGTATAATCCACACTCAATATTTCTCTTATCTTTCTGTCGATTTAAGATGCCATTAAAAATACTACACTAAATGAAATAATCTAAGATTAAAAAATTAAGTTTGATATTATGACTAAATAATTTAATGTCAGCGTACAACAATTGATACTTTATTTATATATCAATAAAGCATTTTATAATAAATACTTAGGAAAAGAAACCAATCGTTAAAATGCCACATCGAAAGTAATATTGGCATTTACACTGGCATTTTTAAAACAAAGTCTTCTGTTATCGCGCCGCCATAGTTCTTTTGAAATAAAATAAGAAAATAAATAAATAAAAGAAAATAAAAAAAATTAAAGCGAGCCACTCTTCAATTGCAACCCATTTTCTGAGAGAGTAAGACTTTCCGATTTACTACAATCATCTTTTAAACTCGACCACAAAACCGTTAAATCCTCTTTCCCCAAATCTAGTTCTTTTTATTCGTTTTCTGCACTTACTCCACTCGAACGTTTTATCGCTTTTATTTTTTTCCCCTCTTCCTCTCTTTCTGGTCTATGTATCCCAATTCAATCTGATATAGAGATTGGTTCTCTTTTCAAAAAAGACAAAAGGAGGAATGGCTTTGGGAAAGGGAGTTGAAAAACGTAACATAGACTTTATTTTCCTTCTCCCCCTCTGGGCCCTTTGTGTACGTTTGCTCGCCAGAGAGGGCCGCCGGTTCTAGAACCTTTCAAACACTCTTATTATCGCAAATTGATGATGAGAGAGTTTTGAAGTTCCCTTAAAAATTATCGTAATCTTGTTAATTCCTTCTAATAATTTTAAAAGAATATTGGAATTTCAATTAATGAGCTAAAATTATAATGAATTTACACAAATATAATCTAATATATAAAAATAAATGTTTGTTTGTTCTCATTTTATGTGCTCCTGTATCATTGCTATAAAACTTAGAAAATTTATTGTTTATACCTAAGCGAAGGTTATAAGCATAGTACAATTACCATATTTAATATATAAAAATGAATGTTTGTCTGTTCGCATTTTATACGCTGTCTTACCATTCTTTTGATTCTGATAAAACTTTGCCAAATTATTACTTGTGCTAGTACGAATGTTATAGGCATAATAAAATTATCATATCTAATATGGATATTTGTTCCATATCTAAAGATAAATTATTTTCATAGCTAAATATATATGTTTGTTTGTTCGCATTTGGTAACTGCCGTACCAATCATCTGATTGTGATAAATTTTTTCCAAATAATTGCTTGTACTTATGCGAATGTTATAGGCATACAACAGTTATCATATTTAATATATAAAATGAATGAATGTTTATATTTTATCCACTCCCTACTGTTCATCTAATGGCGATAAAACTTTGCTAACATTGCTTGAACTTGCACGAAAGTTATAGCCATACTATAATTATTATATCTAATATATAAAAATGAATGTTTCTTCACATTTTATGCGGTGTCGCATTGCTCATCTGAAGGCGATAAAACTAAGCCAACTTATTTCTTTGAGACTAGAAAATCCATTTTCATATGGCCGGTCATCTATTGTATTTTCAGGAGTCGGACAGCCAAGGATTTGACTAACTTTTGCAGAAGATGGATAAAAATTATCCTTCAATGAGTATTTTTCAAAAATAAAGTAAAAGAAATGGAGTAAATATTCTTTATATTCAACTTTATATATCAATATTTTCAATTAATGTTTTCATGTTCAAAAAGAAAATAAATATCATTCTTTTTATTATTCCTAACTAAGATAGTTGTTTCAAATTACAAACCATATATTTTACTTCTCCGATGTATCAAGATAAATATTTCAAACGATTATTTCTTCTAAGGCAGCAACACTCTGGATACCGTCAAGTCAAATATAAATAAATACAAACTACAAAAGTCAAATATTTTTTAATATATTGTTAATAGAAAGAAATTATAATTAATAAAAAACCTTAAACTTAATTCGTCAATCTTTGTTTAGTTTTTTAGATTTTACTCTTATATATGCAATAACTTACAAACAAAAATATGTGTTTAATATTGTGGCACCATAAAAATGTACATATTAATAACTAGAACAATGAAAGGGTTTCAAATTACTCATGAAAATAGTTTTAATAATTATTGAAATAAAAATACGTAATGTGCTTTTTGAAAAACAAACCAAAAATAGATAAAACACTTTGCATGAATTAGAAATTTGTATGGGACTAAGAGGAATTATTTTATATTTTTCAGTCTGTTTTAAAATATAGATGTTTTTTACTCAAATAATTATTTATGTTTTTTTAGAATTGTGGCAGTTAAATTATGGATCATGAAATGAAAAATTAATTGTGAAATTATGAAATTATTTTAAATAACTTTCCGATGAATGACACCAGCTAACAAATTTTTTACATAATAGACAAAAAAGTGAATTAATCTAGTCATTGGTCTGTCATCTATTTGTAAGTTATATTTAAAGTCTCAAGTCTTTAGTTCATCGGTAATTGCATATTATTAGATTGGATTAGCTTAAAATCGAATGTAAAATTTGCGTTGAATAGACGAGTTTAATGACAGACCGATTTATTAAAAATATACAAAAAGCCCATTTAAATAAGAAAATATATATTCGTTGCTGATTTTGATATTTTTGAAATGCTAATATTTTTTAAATTTTAAAAGGTGTACAAATGAGTTTTTGAGGTAAACTGTCTCAAAGTCAGTGAGAAAAATCTCAACGTTTCGTTTTTTTTAAAAAAATTAGATATTTAATTAGAACCTTGGAGTAAATTTTTTAATTAGCACTGAGAACTAATGACAAGAAGTTATTACTTGTGAAATTTGATAATTTTAAGTAGAGTCATACTCCTTGTTGAGCGTAGATTTTTTTAAATGTAGATGCAAAGTTTTTTAATCCTGAATATGGCATAAATATTATGATAAATAACTTAATTAAGGAACTTGCCTGTTTTTATAAAAGATTGATAAAAAAATCATAAGAATTTTTTGCTTAATTTGGTGTCTTATATCATTAATACAAGAATTTGAAGTTTTAATCTTTAATAAATTTTTATTTAACTAACTATTAATTAATGTACATCTATCTCTGCTAATAATAATGATCATTTGACAAAAATAATTATATATTCAGAAATTATCACCTTAACGTCGTTTCTTTCTGAAATTTTAATTTCATATTTAATTAATTTAAATGTAAGCTCAAACTTGGCATTTTTCAGCTATAGTTTGTTTAAAAAATACTACAGAATAAAACTGATTCAACCCATTAACTTCACATCATTTCAAAATTTAGAAATATATATTTGTTTTTTTAACTATAACAATTTGATAACTGTGCAAATTTTTAGCGAATTTTGACAATTTTTAAAAAATATTTTTGGGTTTTTCCAACAAAAAATGACATTTTTGTTCTAATATAAGCATTGTTTTATAAAATATTTAGTCTAGTAATTTTTTTTCCAATGTTGAAAGGTAAATAAAGATTATTTTGTTTTATATTTGTGTAGTTTACAAGACAAATAAAAAAGTGAAGCTTCAATATCATGAAATTAGAATACAGATGAACCGGGTATTTACCTTTTTACAAACGCTAAGATGTCATGGGATAAGTCTCCAAATATATGTTAATATATACGATACACAGAATAAGCACAAGACCATTGAAATTGCATGACTTTAAATCAGTCCATTTGATGGAATGATAAATAAAAAGTTGTTACTAAAGGCCCTGTACAAGCTCGCTGACAGTTATCTGTTTGCGACTTAAGCTAAAAGGTGCGTCTTTTTTTTTCAGTAATGCCAACTAGGGCTAAGAGTATGACTTAGCTACTTCGTACATTACATTTGCTTGCACAACCTCTTTTTACAGGAAGGCACATTCATGCATCTCACAAATAGAACACAGAAGAAAAACAACCATTTCAAAACCTGGACTCGAACTCATATCACGAGAAGACTATCCCTAAGCTAGGACGCCGGCGAAAGTTATATATAAAAGATATAGCTGCAATGAATTATAATCAGTATCTCATTATGAACTAGCTGGTTGCCATATCAGTTAATTTTTAAAGTGAAAACAAAGCTATTGATTTTGTTCAAAAGGTAGATGCTAGTATTCGAATATTAAATTTTTATTAATTTGAAGATGATGGGTTTTAATTGAATTTTAAATTAAATAGTTCTCAAAAGCAAAATTTTCGACGATATTGATATGTTTTGTAGATTCCTTCTTGCATGTACACGTCTTGCACAAAATACTATTTGTACGTCTGAAGAAAAACTTCAATGTTTTAGAACTTGTACAATATTTTGTATATGAAATGAGAATCAATACAAGGTGTTTTAAATTTAAAACTGCACGTGATTGAAATTCCATTTTTATTGTATTAAGATTGAGAATTCAGTAAATAAATGTTTGGCAAAAGCAAGGCTAAAAGCGTTTTCATATAATAGAAGTCCAAAAATTGTGAGCAATTCCGAGAATTTAAGAAATTTTAAATGAAACCATTACAGTACAAAACTAACTCCTAAAGATTCCACTAGCGAAGCATAAGCTTGAATTTCTGTCAACAGAAACAAACATTTCACAAACACTCTACTACCTTGTCAACGAAACTTTCCCTTTTTGCAATCGTCTCAGAGTTCCTCTCCCTCTTTCTTCAATTTGAAGAACTCCATAATGTCGGGAAACGACAGAGATAGAGAACACTCTCTTATGCAAATGTAGACTTAAAATAACTTGGACGTAATATCGAAGTGTCATGGAAAAAGAAACGTCATTTGAAGAAAATATTTCTCGAAATCAATTCTGCTCTTGTAATAGCAAACCAGAGTAAAATCGGTTTCTTCTTCTTTGCTTCAAATACAAAAAAAGAAGAAAAAAGAAGGTGCAAAAATGCAAATCTCTTTCCTCCATTTCAACGCTGGAATTTTCGCACGTTCAAAAACTGCCGTGCGCACATGCCAGGAAAAAAAAAGGAGGCATTCAAACTTGTTCGAAATGCGGATAAAAAGAACAAAGGCAAAAAATTGGAGTGCCATCCATAATTTAAAATACACAACAAGAACTACTACTCCCCCTGGCTGGGTTTGCAGTGGCGTGTGTGCGTATGACGACCCCTCAGGGGCTCAGTGGAATATAATGGGAAGAGGGGATATGTATTATGGAGACAGTCAGATAGTGGGTGTTTATGCAAATAGGGTGAGAATTCACTGAGTTGTCTCAGGCAGCTGCGCCCTTGTTGAAAAGCCGGCACACACACAGGGTGTAAGGTTGGTTTGTCCCCGCAGCAGTGCTGTATGGCGAGAAAGCCTACAAATAGGGATCTTCCCCTTCACGTTATCCTCTATTAAAACAGATTCGACCAGGGTCTTGGGGAAGCAGAAGGGGCTGGGAGGAATTCTACTAGGTAGGGGTCAGCTGCATATGGTGGGGGAAGCTCTATTCTATTAGGTTGGGGTCAGCTATATATAAAAAGGCTGCTCCCAGAGTTTAGAAAGGGGAGCCAATCATATTGTCGCCTCCCAAAAATGAGCCTCTCTTTGAGAAGAACAATCAAATGATAAAACAGATTGGAATAAGAATAATGTAAACGGTGAGAATGTTTTAACAAAATGCTGTCTGTTGTGTTATCGATTTTTCAGTTTTTATTTTCAACAATTTTTATTTTTTACAGGCAAAAAATAAAGCAGATTAATAATCTTCTAATAAAATGAAACCCCATATTCAATGTGAAAATGAACAATTTTTCTGCTAATCTTTACATTTCATTTTATGTTTCAGAGAAATTTCTGATTTTATGCTATTGTTCGTCTAGATTTTCTAATAATCTAATATATTAATCAAGATTTGCATATTATTGCATTTCATTAAAAGAAATGTGTTATTGAGGAAGTGCAGTTCTAATTGAGTTATATCATACAATTATTTGTTATTCAATAAATTATCTAAGGAAAGAAAAATTGTGTTGTGATTATTCTGAAAAATTTTCTAATCACTAAGCCGTAATCAATTTAAAAATATTACTAAAAATCGAAAATTATCATTTATTACAGAAAAAAACAATTGTTAAATGATGAAACAAATCAAAGAGAAAACCATATAAACATCATTATAGGTATTTAATGCACATTATAATGAAAGAGACTTAAATAGTATAGTTAATCATAAAAAACGTTTCTTATTAACTAATCTCTTTTTGAATTCCTACTATTAGTTCCCACTCTCTCTATGTATATTAATTCATATATCTTGTTCAAATTTTCAATCGTCAATAAAATACTTTTTATTCATTCACTCAAGTACAAGTGGATTAAACTTGATGTTAATACAGTTTTTTATAACAATTTGTTATTTAAATTTAGTTAATTTTTAATATTTTAAATAGAATTTTCGTAGTTTGTAATGAAAATTGCAATCAACAGGCAATAGTTCAATCGGTAAAATGCAGAGTTCAGCTTTTACGAAAATCAATAATTTCTGGATACATAATAATTTTTTGATAATTATTTAATAAAAAGTAACTGAAATAAAAATTTTCTTTGATGACCTAAGTAGAATTGAATAAAATCAGCTAGCTTTCATCAAAAGGATTGATTATGCTTTCAGAAGTTTTCTGGTCTATCCGTTGATATTTATGATTGCAGCTTATTCGTATTCTAAAAAAATATTCAAGCTATACTTTACAATTACATTTGAATATCCTGGATCCCGAGATATAATGTAACTGTAAAATTGTTAATATTATTTTCATATATATGCTGACTGATGAACATAATAATCCTTTTTAACATTAATAATGGAAACGTTTCTTTAAATTGTCGTTCAATTTCATTAAAACATAGTTGCGTATTATGTAAATAATCCAACAACGAATATAACCAGATCAAAGATCGGGACTTTCAAGTACGATGAGTGTTTAAAACTCCGTTATTATATCAGTTTTCTCTGATGCAAACCGTCGGCAAAATTTCAACATATGTATTAAAATCTTTTTTTATGCCTTACTTTATATTATGTATCATATATAACATCAAAATCCTTTTTCTTATTTTAATCATTCCTTTTCGGTGCGGTACATTTGTACTCCTTACAGTTCGTAATTTTGAATCTTTTAAATGACGGAATTTGCGCTTTGTCTTTTTACTTTCCAAAAATAAAAGTTTTAACTTTCTTTCTAGTTATAATTTTATCTTGAAAGTACAATTAAATCTAAATTTCAGATTTACCTGGAGTTATCTGATTTTTGATTTTTTCTATAAGAATTATGAGTATGCTGATAATTCATATTAAGAAAAATATTTTCAAATATATGATATATGTATCAGTTTTTTAAAAACTAATTCTTTAAGAAACTGCACATTAATGAATGAAAAAAAGCATGCTATAATTTTGTCATAAGAGAAATCAATTCTAATAATTTTAAAAGAAAATTTGAAAAAATCAACAATTATTAAAAAAACAGATGAATATTTCTAAATATATACACCAGTTTTTTTAAAAATTAACACTAAGAAACTAGTGGAGAGCAATGTATATCATAATTTCTTCATAAAACAAATCAATTCTAATAAATTAAAAAACTAAAAATTTGAAAAAATTAATTTAACTAAAAAACAAATGAACAAATTTTTTAAAAGAAAAAAAATTATTGCAACATAGGAATAAATTAATCACAGATAAATATATGTTGATAATTTAGTTTGTTTATTTATATAATTCAGATATTTTTTAATGCATTAAGATGCAGATATTTTACATTGACGAAATTGAAGAAAAATGTTAGGCCTTTGAATTATTTGTTTAAATTAACCATAACAAATTTATATGAAACTTTTGTTTTTCTAACCATTCGATACAATGTGATATGTTTACTGGCAGTCTGTTTTAATCAGAAATTAAAATGAAATCTCGATTAATATAATATAAAAGATAACGTAATTCTAACCGTCCACTGATGGTTAGAATTACATAATTATTACATAGATAGTTAATTACACAGTTAGAATTACATAGTTATCACAGTTAGTTAATTACATATTCATAAATGAGTGTTTCATGATTCCTTTATATTTCATTCCATGTAAATGCCCAATTTCGGAGCTTCATTTTATATAAAATAAAATATCATGTCATTTAAAAAAATTGATGCTTTTAAAGTAGGAGAAAATAAGAAAAGATTGTGCAAGTATTAAAAGGAAATTACGATTATATAAACCATCTTGCATAACCAGAATCTAAATTGAATAAGAAAAAAAGATATATTTTTTAGAAACAAAAATTATTAGTTTAATCAGAATGGATTATAGAGTACTTTGATCTAAAACGCAACTAAAAGTAACGATTTACTTTGAAAGAATTTTTTTTAATGGAGATATATAATCTTGTATCAAAATATTTTTATATTTTTAGTTTTCATACCATTTTTAAGCAATCATAACTTCAGTTTAATGGCTAATAATATATTATAATTCACTATTTAAAAGTTAAAGCCTAATGGCCTAGAACAATTTCAAAATACCCATTTCAAAATAAGGATTTATGTCTTATTTTCTAAAAAAATTGAATGAGGATTTTTTAATGTTATACTCTTGAAATTAGAAAATTTTACCCTGATAATACAAATCTGCATTATTTTTATTTTTATGAATTTGTTGGTTGTTAACCCTTTTGTTGTTCATATTTTCAGTCATATATTACGAAATATAATAAAGTAGCCTTCAATTTCTCTCATATTTCATTTTAGTATCTTATTTTGCGGAAATACTCATACATAAATTATTCTTAGAACATCTCAATTGAAACCATTTGCGCGTTTTTATTTTTAAAGATAGGATTATCAGTATATTAAAAGGCAATTGTTAGTATACAGGCATTTGAGCCAATTATTTGGTCAAACTTAGAAGATAAATGACTCTGTAACATTGCGTGCAAGAGAATCATTTGAGAATTGTAAAAAAGTAAGTCAATTAGAATGAAAAAATTTCCGGTTGCTTTAAGATGTAAAGATAGTTATTTACAAAGCTAACAAAATTCGATTGTTTTTTTTTTTTCCTTCTTTCTAAACACCGTTTATAAAGTTGCTACAAAGTTGCTTCTTGATAATTTTTTGTACCTGTATTTATAGTCTCTACGAAGTCAAATATTCTTGAGAGAACTAATAAATAATGATTAGGCACTTAATTATGAGTTAGATTTTTCACGGATAAAATTAAATGGGTCATATTTGTTGTTACTAAAAGGATCTTTTAAGCAAGATCATGAAATGCATAAGTCTAAATGCATGTAAAAATTTGATAAATATTTTTTTACAATATTGGAATTAGGCATAGCTTCTTACATTTGCTTTATCACATTCTGAAATAAATAATATTGAAAAAAAGGTGTGCGTTTTTTTCTAACAAATATTTTTCTAAAATTTAATTTGCAAAACAGTGTCATGTCAAGTTATGTCATTTATTTAAATATTAATAGTTTTTGTATTTATATAAATGTTGATTTTTAAAATATTTATTTATATTTAAGAAAAAAAGCCTAATTCTTTATAGATTTTAGTCATATTTATTTTATTAAAATTCCTTTCAATGCAGTAAACTCATTTTGATAATAATATGGAGGGAAAATGTAAGATGTTAGTACAAGAGATGATTTTTTTTTTGTAAATAAATACTTGTAATAATTATTTTAAAATAAAGTTTTCATCTAAAAATGAGGATGGCTAGCAAGAAAAAACTTCAAACTTCTCAATATAATTTTTTTTCGGATTGTTCAATATCTGTTAGCAGATATAGCTTAAGAAAGAGTCTTAACTAAATATCATTCAATAAATGCATGGATTAACCACATGAACAAATATTTTTCAAGAGTTATGTTTTTAAATTTCGTTTTCCAGTACAATTTTTGAACTTTCATACAAAATAAATTTCTTAGACGGAAACAGTTTCTTTGAGAATGGGAAAGTTTTAAGAAATTTTTGGCCAAAAAACATCAGGAAACTTTAAACATAAATTTGAGAACTTATCATGCGGCATGAGAGGAAGTTAGAGAGGTGTATAATATAATGAAAACTATAAGTATGTTCTTTTGATATATATCTATATATATTCTGACTTAAACATATAATTGTGAATATAAAATATGCTTGCTAATGTGATACATACATTTCAACAGTGATTTATAAGCTCCAGAATTTTCTCGCATCATCTTACCAGGGCCTTAAGATAAAGGGTCTGACTTTAAATATCGCATAGCTTCAAAATGGGATATCAAAATGATAGCTAAATTAAAAAGATAATTTTTTGTGAAAATATTTAATGTTTTTCAGTTGGTTTTAAGCTCTGTAAATTTAAATAAAAAATTGTTGCAAGAAAAAATCTTATAAATTAAAATCTAACACAATTTTTTCATTCAAATTTGATTTTATAATTTATATATTTCGCAGTTCTTGAATTAAAGCTTCAAAACGGGACATTATAAAAGTTGGCTGCATTAAAAAAATACGTTTTTTGAAAGAAAAAAAACGAATATTTTTTGGCATTTTTAATCATCAAACCCTTTTCCCAAATTCTAAATTTAGACTTATTTAAAAATTATAAAGAATATAACATAAATTAAAATCCGAAGTCTATATTCTTTAATTAAAATTTGATATAATAGTTTCTCTATTTGTTTTGCAGTGTCTGAATAATAGAATAAGTAATATGGTTTTTTAAAAAGATATTGTAATATTTAATGCTTTTTAATGTTAAAAAATTATTATTAAAAGTTTCATGTTATTTAACACTTGAATGGCAAGCCTTTAAGAAAATAAAATAGTGCACGTGCTTGATACAATTTTTAATGCTTTTTTACGTAAAAAAATGAAATATTATTAACAGTTTTATACTATTTGGATTCGAATCCCATCAATTAAGGACTTTACGGAATTAATGGAGATACGTGGTACATTATTCCAGCAAAATTGCTTGCAAATGATTTAAAAAAATTGAAAACAGAACTTGTTTTCTTGATACCTCATTTAGCAAAACAGAGCTAGGGTAAATTGTTATCTTTCTACTATTAAAAAGTTTGACCTTTAACTTATAAATCTTTGTCTCACGATGTTTCTTTAACTTGTTTATGCAAGAATTCAAACAGACAAGCATTTTATAACATTTTTCACAACATTTCATCATATTATTTCATCAAAATAATTTTTTGATGATATTCTAACATTTTACAACATGATTTCCCATCAAGACGTCGAATGCAACCACTTATATTAATCCAATAATTATTTCAATAAAGCCATTTTGATATCAAGAAGAAGAAATGCCTCTTTTTAAACGAAATGATACCCATGTGTTACCAGATTTGCACACTTTGACACCCAAACGTTCCAATTCTGATTTTATCCCTCCCAAGATGCCTTATAGACGCCTCTTATATATTTATCTAATAATTATTTCAATAAAGCAATTTTGATATCAAGAAGAAGAAATGCCTCTTTTTAAAAGAAATAATACCTATCTGACTCTGATTTAATCACTCCCAAGATGCCTTTTAGACGCCTCTTATATTAATCTAATAATTATTTCAATAAAGCAATTTTGATATCAAAAAGAAGAAATGCCTCTTTTTAAACGAAATAATACCCATGTGTTACCAGATTTCCACACTTTAACACCCAAACGCTCCAGTTCTGATTTTATCACCCCCAAGACGCCTTTCCGCACGGGATGGACGGCCCCTCCTCTGACCATGCTGCCGGGAGACAAACACCTTTGGCTTTCTCCTCATCAGGCGGCGTGTTGCATATTGGCTTTCAGTGGACAACTTCCTCTCGTAATTATGCAAATGTTGATGTTGTGCGGTGGGACCCGATTGAAGCTCGTTAGCACTACAATATTGATTCGCAGGTGCGGCAAACCTCGACGGCGATTTTACGAAAGCAAAGCCGCTTTTACAAACGAACCGCCTTAATTGACCCGCACTCGGGCAAACAGAGATGTATTTGATCTCTTGATTCGGAGAAAATGCTGAGCGAGATTTATTGCTCGCTGGTGTGAAGTGGACTGCTTTATTTTTTTTCAAATGCTAAATAAGGAATGTCTAGATGTTTTGCTCGCAGTATTTATTCTCAACTTTAAATATCGGATTTTGCATCTGTATAAGAATGGTGCAGGTAAAATCAAATTATTTTTGAAAAGATAGAAACTTAAATGATTACATTTGAATATATTTAAACAAATAACATTACATTGAAATGAAATATCGATTATCAAAATTATTTCATTTTAGATTTTTTTTTCAACTTGAAACTTCCACAAATGAAATAATTTTAAATATTGCGGTACAAGTAAAGACGCAAACACCTAAAATTTGAAATGTAAATGATATTCCAAATGTGACAGAGGATTTGAATTTCCCACCATTCTTGCAATAAAGTGTTGACAGCCCCATTATTAAAAATCTATTTGATAGCTGATGGTTTATGATTAGTAAAAATGGAACATTACACCGCAGAACAACGTGTTAATGCAAGTAATTTAAATTAACTAAATAACACAGTTTATTTTTTTTCCTTAAACTTTTATATTTTTATTGAATTGTAAAGTAAACTGGATAGAATTATGTATGGAAAAACACAAAGGATAAATTACCTCCACGGCTTAGATGGCATATATGCATTCTTTCGTCGAAATTTTCCTCTACGATTTCATATAAATGTGGCTAATTTTCGTTGATGCAGAGTTGAATTTTCTCCTTCAATGCACGCGTGCTTATGGGCTTGTTGGCAAAGATCTTGATTTAAAATAACCCCATAGAAAGAAACTCAAGATGTTAAATCACACTTTCATTATTTTTTAAATATTGTTTTAACAACAAAAAAAGACGCGGTTTTATCGTGCAATGCTTCATTATTACTGACCCTAAATTATCAGCTGCCAAATCATTTCTTAACAGAGCTGACAACATTTTACTAGTAAAATGGTGGTAAATTCAAATCTTGCTTTAATTTTGGGGCACATAATATTTTGTTCGAATATTTTAATGCTACTTACCATAAATTAATTTAGAGCTATTAAATATCATATGTGATGCATTTGATTTATAAAAGTGCTAAATGCCTTTTGTGCAAAGAAGCTGTCTTTAAGTGATGGATATTAGAAAGATACAAGATATATGAATAAATACAATGTAGTTATTTCATCTTCAAATGAATGTTCCAAGGCGATTTAAATTTGGAACCATTGAGCAACTTAATATGATGTCACTACACAATGAACGGTAACATGCATTTAGACGTTAAATCAGATATGAACAGTAATTTCTGTCTTTATAGCTAAGTGTTTTCCCTCATTAATGTTTACACAAATCTTAACATTAATATATCAGGATATAAGATAATTTTTTTTTTTAATAACATTAAAATTTTGGTTTTCAAACTAAAAATTGTAAAGAAAGAAAACGTAATTTAGAAAAAACAGTCACTGAAAATGATCTTTTAACAATCACTGAAATAAGCCATTAACAATCACTTTTAAATAGACTTGATTAGTTCCTTAAATTTCCTTTTAAAATATATGAAAATTTTAGAGCCTGATTTTCAATCAAGATTCAAAAGAAATCATTAAATTCTGTAACATCTATAAAAAACCAAGTTACCAAAGTCAAATCAAGCTGCAAAAAATAAATTCAGGTTTATATAGATTATTATTTTATGCGTGTGATTTATTTTTTCTTTTTATTATGTTTGAAAAACATTTGATTTTTCCAATCCAATGCTATGAAAAATTAAAGTGGTTACTTGCTTTAAAAAAATATATTTAAGAATTTTTATTAAACAATAATGAGTCTATATTCTTCACATATATGTTGAACATTGAAATAAATGTGGATATTAAGGATCTAGGAATAACGAAAAAAAAAAAAAAGAATTATCCCATAAATAATACCGAATACTGTCAAGAGTCATTATATTCATAAAACAAAATAAAACTGAAGATTCGACAACATTTGACTGTATGAGAATCATTTGGTGATAAGATTTAAAAATTAATTTTCTTTGAATACTTAATTTACCGAGCTGAAATTTATAATGAGGCTAATATCTTCATGGAAAAATTGTGTTTTTCTGATGAAAGAATTCGATGAATGTATGTTCGATAGCAAGGAGCAGATATAAACTTAAAGTAGACATTAATATTTACGTATTAATTAAATTAATCAAAATATTTTAATTAATTGAAACGCTTTTCTTATTTCCTGGGCCATAAAAACTTAACTGATGATGCGGAGATAAAGTTGAAAAATTGATGGTAGCATAATTCAGGTAATACGAAGTTAAAGAAGACCATTGATTCTGATTTCATCTCTGCAAACAAAGTTGGTAATTTATTTTTAAGCTTACTTTAAAAAAAGTTCTTTAATTATTTGCATATTGTAGTAATATATGATTTAGATGCAAATGAAACACTGAAATATATCAGAATTTTTAGAATAATTAAATCAACGGTTTTTCAGAGGCGAAAATCCTTTTGAATACAAAAAGTATGGAATTTCTTTATAGAAGGCTTTATAGATAGATATTCAGGTCAGGTATCTCGAAGTTTACAGTATTCTAAAACCTTTGAGTTTCATTTCGAAATCGTAAAAGTTATGACTCCATAAAAGAAGTCAAACATACCAGAGACCAATAACAATCAGCCCTAGACTCTTCATAAATAGCATGAAGTCAGTTATCACAGAAACAACTCAACATCCATCAACTAAATTTGCAAAGCTTTAAAATTTATACTTTCTTTCAATATATCCTCGTATAACTTTCATATCGTTCTGGAAGTTTAAATGATTTTTTTATTAAGTTTTTGTATTAAAAGAAGCCTTTGTACTTCATCGTGCATATTTTTAGTATATCCAGAATATTCTTCTCTTTCCTTCTAATTGAAATTTATCATCGAATTGTTTAAAATCCGTTTTTCGGAAAATTTCTTCGAACTTTTTTTTTTCAATTGAACTAATTTAACTAGAAGTAAACTACAATATCATACAATGTGTTAAGTTTGCTAATTTTTTGTTTTATATTTGTATCATTTATTACATCTCTTTTGAGTTTAGATTCTTTTACTTTAATTCATATATTTTGCATTTGATTTAATTGCACATAGCATATTTTGCAAAAGCCTTATTCCAGCTATATTATTTAATCGATTTCAAATTCATTTTTAAAATGAAAGATTATCAAATTTAAATGCAAACAAGAAACGGTAAAAAAAAATTGTGAGTCGACAAAAACTTCCCTTTATCTTATCTTCAAATAACTGTATCACGATATTAAACGTCTTTTCTATGTTAATATCATTCCTACGTACAAGGATGCCTTTTCCGGCATAATTAATCCCAAAATTGATTCACATCGAACATTAGTTCTTCTTGATAAGATAGAAGACTTATTCCCTGTCATAATTAAAAATAAGTATATGTACCAATTAATATTTCCAAACATAGACATAATTTTAACAGTCAATTTTCAAGTTTTTGAGAATTAGCTGGCAAATATTAGGTTGGTGCGTATGAAATGTCGGATTCTCTTTACATGCGGACGTTTGTCTCCCTGTTTTCGTTATACTTTTGTCTTTGGCATAACCTCATTCATAGTCGTATTGTCCATTGCCAGAGACTCATTTCAGCAAAATAGGTTTTCTCGAAGGTCTTCCCTTTTGTTATTTCTTTTGAGTTTATTGCCGATATGAATTCTGCCGACATTCGCGTCATTTTCTTATATGAGTACAAACTTGGTAATAGTGCTGCAAAAGCTGCACGCAACATAAACCAAGCGTTTGGGGAGAATACAGTTAACGATCGGAAAGTGCAGCGTTGGTTCGAAAAATTTCGGACTGGCGATTTTTCACTGCAAAATGAGCCGCGCGGAAGACCCAAAACGTCTGTGAAGAATGATGACCTGAAGGCTCTAGTGGAAGCGGATCCAGCCGTATCCACGAGGGAACTTGCTATCAGGATGAAAGTTGGCCATACAACGATATTGAGACACCTTTCTGAGATTGGCAAGGTTAAGAAGATGGACAAGTGGGTACCGCACGCACTGACAGAGCGAAATAAGCTGGAACGAACTGGAATATGAAGTTTTGCAGCATCCACCATATTCACCGGATCTCTCGCCGACCGAATTTCATTTTTTCAAGCATTTAGAGCTGTTTTTAAAGGGCAAACACTATGAAAATGAAGACAGTCTAAAAAACTCGATATCAGAGTTTATTAATTCTAAAGACCAAAATTTTTTTAAGACAGGCATCTACGCTTTAAAATCTCGTTGGGAGAAGTGTATTGAAGCGAATGGAGCATACTTTGATTGAATAAACAGCTTTTGAAGAAAGATATGCAGTTTTATACAATCACTTAAGAATCCGACATTTCATACGCACCAACCTAATATTTATAAAAATCAAAGGTATCTTCAAAACTAAACAGACTTTACTTCAGATTACAAAAGAAATATTAGAGTAAAAGTAAGAAAGAAATAATATCCTAGGAAATATCCAGATTGGAAAGCAAATACTTCTCTTAATGAAAAAAAATAGAATAGAGAAATTGCATGATGAGCTTTGAAGTTGGTGAATTTTCAAATATTTCTGTAATGACTAACTAAATGACAGCCAATAAGGGTGTCTAGAATAATTAAATCCCCTTTATGATCAATTTCTAAAATAATTATTATTTTTGCAAGGAGAAATGCTGCGTAGATGTTACAAAATCAGTAACAATGTAATAGAACAACGAATTACTAGAGTTGCAAAGTAATTTAACACAATAATTTAAAAAACAAAACAAAACATAAGAGTGATTTTAATGTCATAAGTAATTCAATTAACTTTCTAAAACAGGTTTCTAAGTTTGCAGTTGGACATTCTACCTAATAAAATAAGCAGAGAATAGAATCTAAAATGTAGATTTTTCGCATTTAAATAAAAAGATATTATTTTGAGATGAAAGGTTTTAATTAAAATGCTACAGTTTTTAAAAATTATTTTCTAGCCTCATTAAAGTTGGAATAGTTTTGGAAAAAGTTATTTAAAAGCTAAAAATAAATTTTTCATGTTTGACTTCTCATTTTACTCTCCATTAGATAATGTATCTCAATCCAAATTTAGATATCTGATTTGGACAGCCAACTCAACAGCTTAACTTAATAAAATTGTGGTTATGTATTTTCCCACAGTTTGATTCTTTTCATAACAATTACTTTGGGTTAAATGTCGAAGTTCGTTATCACTAAATATATATAATTAGGGACGGCGTCTTGGCATAGGGGTAGCAAGTCTTTCCCATGAGCTAGGCTTCCCGGGTTCAAGTGCCGGTTCGGGTATGGTTGTTATTCTGAGTTCTATCTGTGATTAGTGTGAATACTACCACTTGTAAAAAGGCGTTGTGCAAGCGAATGTGAAGTAAGAAGTAGCTAAGCCGTACTCTTGGCCCTAGTTGGCATTACTGAAAAAATAAGGGACGCTAATTAATCCGTCTGCAAGAGTGCCATAAGTAACAACAGCAAAATATATAGTTAGAATTTAAAATTTTTTTTATTAAATGTGATGCATATTTTTAATTTTTTTTCGAATAAAAAAACTTGATTGATTCTTGATTTGCTTAATGAATGTTCATTTCAAAAACTATAGGATCATTCTTGTATTTAGAATATCATAGAAGTATTACGAATGACTAATTGTATATCGATATTTCAGTTAATTCCAAATGATATACTAAATAACAAAGAACAGCACATTCATACATTTGTTATTATTTTTTCATTTAACAATAATTCTCTAATTCATAACCATTAATTTATGAATTAATAAGCTTTAATTTAAGAATTAACGTTAATTAAAAACTATCCTATTATTTAAAATATTTCATGTGACATACTAAAAACTCTGGATTTTTAAGAACATCCATATCAGCTTAATTAATAGAATTCATTTATCCGCAAATTAAAATTTATGCAACATCTTTGCGAACATTCAACATCAAGTATAGAAAATAACCGCTCATTTCAAGTAACTTGGGAAAGTGTACCCATGCGAGAAAATTATTAGAGATTATACAAAATTTTTCTTATAATCTATCTCGAAAATGAAGAAATTTAAGCTTGTAAATCAAAGCAGATTTACTTAAGAACAAACAAACAAAAATCTGGTGATATAATTGACAAAATCCATCAACAAACTTTTAAGCGCATTTCCAATCATTAAATAATTCCGCTACGCAAAATAAAAGGTGTTGGCGCTTATTATTCACAAGCGAAAACCAAACTGAATATTAATTAGATTACGGCAATCCTCCTTTCTTTTTCATAATACCCCCCCCCCTCCCTTCCAATCATTCTATCGGTGACGATGAAACGAATCCTACAAGTAGCATCCACCGAAATGACATAATTGACGCCAAGCAACTTCTTTAGCAATCCAATTCCCTCAATCTGCATCGCTCTTTTTTATAATTCTGCCTTCTTTTTATTCACTCATTTCTTTTTAATTCAGTGGATTCCTAATAAAGTGAACAAAAGAGTGAAAATTAATTCAAGAAAACCGCAAGAGCTTAATTTGATAATGTGTATCGTAACGAAGTTTGTAAATTTTTCTCACTCGTTAAAAGGGGAAGTGCGTAACTAGGCGACCAGCATTGGCTGCAGATACCAAGTGGAGTGGGTAAAAAAAATGATGAAACAATTGAAGGAAATAATAATAATAAAAAAGTTATAATAAGAGGCAGGCTGAGTTGGAAGAGAGGAAAGGTGACTGATTAACCGTGACCAATTCGTTGACAATTATTCTGGTTTCGTCAAGTGGAAGACTAAGTCCTGGAATCAACACTAACAACTCCCGGGAAGAAGTTAGAGATCGTCGTTTCTTCGCCGCCCTTTTCAGACTCGGGTTGCCAGATGAGGGATTTCCCTCGAAGAAAGTCGCCAAACGCTCGCCAAGGGTGAAAAATCATGCAAACTCGCATATCTGCAAAGAGTTTTTATGGATTACTAGCCGATGAGTCGCCGACACACGAGAAATAATTTCGAAAATATCATTTGAAATGGCTGTGTATAATTAGAAATAATAGAAAGAATTTATTTCCTTATCGACACTGAATACTTTCATTGAAATTTAATGATATATAAAGGGGAAATATAAATAATATTTATTCAATTTTTTAACTTTATTTTTCAAGTGCTTTGAGGTACACAATATTTTTTTGTTTCGCTATTTTGAGCAAAAACAAATAAATTTCTTGGCTGCCATCCGACTAATGAGCACCCAACTTACAAATGGTCATGAGAAAAACATGGATTTTCTATGTTCAATATTTGATATAATAAGTGCCTATAATATTCGTGTAATTACAAGCAATAAGTTCGCAACTTTTTATCGCAATCAGATGAACAGTACTACATTGCATAAGGTACGAACAAACAAAAAGGCATTTTTATATATTAGATATAAAAAGTTCATCTATAAAATATAATTAGATATCCTCAAACCGAATAAAACATTTCATAAATTTACTTAAACCCCTAATTTGGTTGAATTGTTAAAATTAGATAATTAACGAATTTTAGATGTAATGTAGAAAACGCAGTTTACTGATCATGTAAATGCTATTTACGATTTACAATGTTTTTTTGTTTAAAATATTTATTGTCAAAATGAAATAACTTTATTTTTTTTAGTATGGTTGTTCTTCATCTGTTCTTTTTGTGAGATGTGTGAATTTTGACCCTTGTAAAGCGAATGTGATGTGTGAGTTGCTAAGACATACTTTTAGCCCTAGTTAACGCCACAAAAATAAGAGACGCATCCTTGGGTTAAAATCCCTGACTTTATCAGCGCCATAGAAACAACAACAATATTTCAAAAGTAAAGAAACGGGCACAAGACAGCAGCAAATTATGAAAGATATTGCATTTATAAAAATAACAACTTACGACTTTTCAACGGAAATAGTAGTTTTGTTATTAATACCCATTTTCAAAATACCATAAATGAATATTATGAACTGAATAATTCCTACGCTCAACTCAGAAAAATCCAACATTAGTCTAACAAAGCAGATTAAGTAATGAACCTAAAAAAAATTCATTGGCAACTCGAATCCTTATGGTCATTCATCGTCGATTTACCGTAATACTCAAGACGTTTTTGAACTCTTAACTTAAATTTTAATTCTGCAAAATAGATATAAGGAAGTTATTTCTATTATGTTAAATTTTAAGCATATAATTTATATTTAAGTACAGAAAAAAATCCTATATAAAATTTTCATCGTTGTAAGATTCTTATATCAGAAAAAATTTTACAGGGAAACAAGAAGGCTTTTACGATTGTCGATATAATTTCATTGGGATTATTTTATTACTTCTTTTAGCTTTATTTAAAAAAAAATTATTTTACGCTTAAACGAAGTATGCAAATCCTTAGGGGAAATGTAATTATATGCAATATTTTTATTATTATTTGCTAGACATTTTCAAACATTAAAATCTTAGTTTTTTTAATATTTAAAACTTTAATTTAATATGTTATAATTAAAAGAATTATTCTGAAATAATTTATACATATCATATTCTGTCTTCGTCAAGTTAAATTACATAAATTGATTTCGCAATAAAATATTGCATTTATGTTCAAATTGTCAAATCATTGTACCTTTAACAATACTCAAACAATAGGCTTTTCTACAATCTTTTTAAAAATTTTTAGAATAATTTTTTAAAAATGCTATGCCAAAATTGGTTACAAACGCTTTCAATCTCTGGTCATTAGCCAGCAAAGCAATATATTGTGTCTTTATTACAAAAAAATCAATATAAGACGCAGAAACAAACATTGATAAGCAATGTAAATTATGCTGAAAAAAGCAAATTTGTACACATAAAATGTGTTTGTATTGTAATAAAAATTATGAAATACATGAAATGGAATTTTATAACAAATATTAATAACACTGATGATTTTAGGAAAAATCTTGCTTGAAATAATCGATGACTTCAATTTATGCAAATCCTACTACTATATTTAAAAACAGAAAGAGTAACAATATTTTAAATTCATAAAAACTATCACTCCAAATTGAGATTAACATAGAAAAACATAACATCACTTTAAAAAAATGGTAATATCTAACATAAAAAGAAATCAGCATTACAATATTCAAATGACATGCATTATCTGTAACACACCATTGTCATTCATCAGTTCAGTTACATGAAATCAAGCTTATATCTACCGTAATTTCATGTTTGTATTTTGATACGCTAACAATGGATATTCGTTGCGGTTGGCTAATAATGGGTTAACCGAGTCGTGTTTGCGACTTTTAACTACACTTTAGAACGAAGATTATGCAAACGAGCTCGATGAAATCCTATTCTAAAAGATAAGAAAAATGTAAATTGAATCATTTAAATTCTTTGCCATGCGCCGAAATAATCTGGTTTTTATGCTATAGTTTTAAGATGAATAACCACGTTAGTTCTAATTTTGCGTCATATTATTTTGAACGATTTATTTCAAAAACCTCAGCTCAATTCATTAGCATAAATTATTGCAGAAAAAAACAGGTTTTGTTAAAATGATCTTTTGAAATTAATATTAAAAATAAAATTCATGAGTATTTTATATTTGCATGAATAGATCATTTTAGGATAAGAAAATAAATTTAGTGGACTACAAAAGATGAATAACTAAGATTAATGTGTTAAATTTCCTAAATTATCCATCAAAGATCTTTTAAACCGCAAATTATTTCAGTATGATAATGTTTATAAACTTAAATGCTATTACGAATTATCTTATAGACTTGAATGCTATTACGAATAATAAGTAATCAAATATAGAAGAAAGTTTTATCATACATTATAATTGCGAGTCAATTACTTATGCCTTGGAGACAAACTTGGCTACCTAATGACGCCTTTGGTGATAAGAATAAAAGACGTAGAATATTCTAGAATCTTGGCATTAGCTCTTTTAGGAACTGAGTAAAAATGTTTGCTTCTAGAGCATTCAATTTCTTGTTATGAAGGCTATAAAATTTCGGGAAACGGAATCAGAAGTAGTAGATGAGAGGAAAAACAAGAATCGAGCAATTAAGTTGAGTTTAAATGAGTAATTAATAATGTCTATTTAGAGTTTGGATTTTCTTTGATTTTTGTGAGAAAATAAATATGTGTGTTCTTACGGTTGTTTATTATACCATATTTGCTGCTTGTGAACTATTGCTAAATATATTTCACTCTTGTTTTGTAATCTGTTTGTCATATTTTCACGAGCAATAAAACATCGTTATTTGTTGACCTTTTTGCTGAACATTCATCGAACAGATTTTTTATATTTTTCCATAGCAATATGATTTGCATAGTTCTTTAAAGAAACATCTCTCAAATCCTTTTACAGAATAAATGGCTGGTTCTAGAGCAAATGAATTTGGATGCTGTTATTGGGGTAATAAAAGATCATTGAGAAACGGTGTCTCAAAATTTCAATAATAATTAAATTTTATTTAAAATTTAAAATTTTTATTTAAAAGCAAGACAGAAACTTCCCAGATTTTTACTAAATATTATATTTTATTATAAATTGAATAAAAAATTTGGTTTTCTTAAAACATTTCTCCAAATGCATCCTGGTTTTACAATTATGTATTAATCTCGAAGTTCCTGACTCAATTATTATTTACTTTCTTCCAGTACAGTAATAAAAATACCAAGTTATTTATTTGTTTATTATTTTATTCATTTAAAGGCAGTAAAATATTTACAGTAAATACGGAATAAACATGAAATGGAAGAAAAAAAAGACTCGCTGTCAAATAGCCAAAAAAGCGAAATCGCGCCAAATGTTTAGTCTTCGCACAAACTTCCGAACCCTCAAAGTTCCCTTGACAACGCTTTAGAAAATTAAAAGAGCGAGCAATTTAGGTTAACAAAAGCACACAACTGTGCACGCAAGGAAAGAGACAGAAAAGGTTTTAATTTTCAAAACTTTATCCTTTTAGGAAACTTTTAAAACGCATCCGTCGAGCAGCGGCACCGGTACTTAGCAAGAACATTTTTATCATAATCGCCGGTCCAATTATTTTGGCTGTTTATTTGCTTTTGATGAGCGGTGCATGATTGTTAACACCGATAACAATGCACTGCCATCCGTCCCGTTTTTTGCAGTACTCATTATGAAAAAGAAACAACAATGTTATCCAAGCAAAAGTAATAAAGGGAGGTAAAGGTGAAATCTTCTGGCCGCCGAGGGAAGTTTCGATGGCAGGGATAATAATTCCATAAAACTTTTTCCCTCGGTGCAAACGAAGTTGAGAGACGTTGTCGTGATGTATATAAAACACAATACTTGCGTTCTAGCTAGTAATGATTGTACTCAAAAAATTTTCTGTCAAGTTCCTGACGGGGAGAGGGGTATAATGATGAATTTTTAACGATGGAGTCCGTGAATTCATTATTTAAAAAAAAAAGTAGAAGAATAAAAGCTATGTTGGGTTTTAAGCGTTTAGGAGTCATCAGTTGTTTGAAATTATATAAAATAGAAACAAGTTAGATGTGGTACGTAACTTTGAGAAAACTTTTGATCACTTCACGCTTGATATAAAAATTTTAATTGGGTAAATGACTAACTATACGTAAAATGTGTACCTATCAAAAACTGAGAAAACAGGCGGAAGAAAACGGTGATTTTAGTTCTTAAAAAAATTAATACTCTAGTAGGATATGCATTGCATCTCAAAATTAAATTACTCTTACAAGCAGTAAGCATGAACTAATTTTATTACAGAAAGCTCCTAGAAATAGAAGGGTTTTAAGTTAGATGCTTCTATATGTACTTTAAAAACTTGAAAGATTATTTTCAGTGAACAAAATGAAACAATAAAATAAATATTTTAATAAATTTTATTCAAAAAAATTCTATTAATTTTAATTATTTTACATAAAACTATTTTCACTACAAAAAAGGCACAGTTACACACACTCAAAACAAAAACATTTTTATAAGAATTTTTTTTAAATTCTATGCAGAAACAAAAGTTAAAATTTCCTTGAGCATCAAGAATTGCGCTTCTATTTAATCCAACATAAGTATTTATACTTGTATGTAAATATAAATATTTTGTTCTAGAAAACATGTTTTTAAATAAAAACAACCAATTACTGGTTATATAAGAGCAGTTAATTCTGTCCCATCGCAATGTCTATTTAACATAACTATTTCCTTTATTAACATAACTATTTCCTTTCAAATTAGATCATCTTAATATAGAACAAATTTAGATTCTCAAAGCTTTAATACTTGTTAAATATATTTTTAAAAAAGCAACACTTCAAGTCACTTTTGCAGATAAAACAGTAAGAATGAAACATTATGTCACCAGAATCCACACTTTGAATTATTTTGAAGGATATAAACTTCTCATCAACTATTTACAGGGGGGGAAAAAGGGTATAAAATACGCAATTTATTTCCCGTTATGGAAGGAAATGACAACCCCAAACACAGTAGCGAGTCTATTAAGACCGCCATTTTACCAGACCATCCATCAAAAACAACAACTCTTTTCATACTCTGCTCAATGACGGACTCTCAAGTCATTGTTGAAAGGCTACCTGCAATTGCTGGAGAACACAAACGACCATAAAACACAACAAATTTCGCTCCCTAATGACTGGGTGCCGCGATAATTGTGGACACGTATCACCCGGGGCACTACCGAAAATTGAACCTTCACAAAGCCCCAAGACTCCGCCCCCCTCATAAATGCTCTTTTTCACAATGATACACGAAGCACCCGCAAACCATTTCTTCAAGACATGGCCTGTTTTGGCCATAGGAAGCTGCCAACCACAGGTTACAGGCGATGGGGTCAGACGCTTAGGTCACCTCTAATTCGTTTTTGTTTCAACAGTTCCCTGTTTTATTGTTATTTTTCCATACTAAACAGCGAGGAAGGTTTTGCCTCGGGTATTAAGGGTTCCGAAGTTCTCACCATTATGCCGTATGCTAACCCTTAGAGGAAAAAATGCTTCGCTAAACGAGTTGTTAAAATCTCGGAATTCGTTCCGATTTGGCGATTGCACCTGCGTATACGGAGAGTTGGTAATTGCTGCTGCTACAAACTACAATAGGAAAGAGAATGACTGTAATTACTGCCCTCGATAGTTAACTGAATGTTTTTATTACTTTTCTTCAAATACTGACAGTTGTGTTTTTTTTATATAGTTTTTGACAGATTCGTAATTTGTAAATTAAGAGTTGTCAGTCAGTCTTTCGAAGAGTAGAAGAGCAATTACAAAAGCCGAAATAAATGTTCATGCATCTGGTTCCTTTAGCAAAAGTAAATATTGATAACAAAAGCGAATTAGCCACTGAAAATATCGTAAAACAGTAAATAAGCAACTTTAATTATTTCATTGTTCTTAAAACAAGAAAAATGAGATGTTAATGAGGCCAGAACACATTAAATTTTGTTTCTAAAAACTCATGACAAATCATTGTACTTTTCTCTTTATTTGTATACAGAGTAAAATCATTAAAGTATATCAATGGTTAGAAAATAGACTTTTTTAATTAAAATAATAACATACTAATGTAATTTCATTCATCAAAAGAAAATTATTAAAAACATTCAGCATTCACATAATTCTATTAGTATATCACGATATTTCAGGGTTGCAATTATAAATAATCTAAGAATGCATAGTGATGCAGATTTAAACAAGAATTTTACAAAGTGAGCAACGCCCTTTGGTTGTGAAAAGGACAAACTTGTTATCAGAAACACTGCTGTTATCAAAAACAGACATGCTGTTATCAGAAACAGACATGCTGTTATCAGAAACACTGTACGCCTACAGTTTTATCTTACTTAACAACATTTTAGTTTAAAATTTAAATAGAAGTTTTAACAATTAATTTGCCAAATTTAATTCAAAAATTAAAAGATGCAATCTTTAGAACATTTTATTACATAATCTCACATTTAGCGTAGGAATTCATTAAATTTACAAAACGAAAAATAATTTAAAGTATTATTCAGATCTATAAATTTGACGATATCATCAACAATGCCTAATATATAAAATATCACTAAAATTTTAACAGAAAAATATTCCTCTTCTATACTGTTAACGTATTCGAGTTATGAAACTATGAATATCTTTACTTCAGCCAAAATGAGAAATTCTAGAAAATGTTTTGTATTGATTAGTGGACAGGGTCCATTGGAATCATTTGAAATCTTTTAAAATAGTGATTATCGTATTTTCATAATTTTCATGCTCTAATTGCAATAGCATAAGATTTGTTCTGCTTAAACTAGTTACTTAAATGTTTCTCAAGAATATTTTATTAAAGATAATTAAAAGGATGATCTGGTTGTATAAAATTTGGATTTTCTAATTTTTCCGGCTTTATATTTATTGGCTCAAATAGCATAAGTCTAATTTCTAATGTCGTTTAAACACTTTTCCAACAGGAATTATAAAACTATCTTTAGAAATTTAAAAATGAATAACTGGAGTGATAAGACTAAATACTATCTATAATTGAACTATTAGAAGGATAAGAAAGAAAATTATCCAAAAATGAATTATTTCAGTGATAAGTCAGATCATTAATTAAGAAACGTGTTATTAGAATGATAAAAGTAAACATTAAAAGAATAGTAAAAGAAAAGCGTATAAAAGAATTGTTCAAAAAATAATGATAAATTCCTTTTTTAAGTCAAGTTTGCCATCCAACTTTTTTTATTATGTAATTCAATTTATGAATTATTTTGAAAAATCATCAAATAGTTTTTTGTAAAAAAACCGACGGAAAAAAGTTTAAATATCACATTTGTTCGTAATTTTAATTTGAAGATTAAAGATGACTCAAAACAGCACATTTAGCATTAATACCGAATTTAGTTTATTCAATTAAAATGAAGCGGAACTTATTAATCTATTTAAAAAACTCTTTAAAAAACATTTGAGCAATATTTAATATCTTTAATTTGTAGGTAATTAAATTCATTCTTCCAAAAATATATTTTTTTTTTTGCTCGAGACTAGAAATTTTCAATTTACATATAAAGACATAATTATTCAAACTTGAGTTATAATGAATATACAGAATTATTATATAATTTTTAATTACCTATTAATAAAACAATTTTTTTTGTATAGGTAACGTTATTACTAATAAATAATTGGAAAGTATTAGTTAATATTAATACATACTTGGAAACTACACAATGTTGCACAAAGTATCTTAAAACATTGCATGACAGGGTACAATATTGTTAATAACACATAATATATGTTATTCCTGAATATGATATTGATATTGAGAATATAGTTTGAAACTATATAAAATTATAAATCTTCGTGTAACTGAAGACAAATGAAATAACGCGTGATTAATTAAACAATGTAAGAATAGTTACGTCGCATAAACAAGTGATGCACATTTGTTGCTTCTTTTATAATATTATAAAATTATTTTAAAACATTAGCATCAAACTTAATAATATGATTTCTTAATTATTTTTTTTTATTTATTTCGAAAGGTTGTACAAGAAGTTTATACAAGCTTCTGTATGTCTGGAATTTTTATTTAATGAACCGGTTATTGTTTGTGTATATTGCTTGCAATACATTATGTTTTTGATTAAACATTACTTTTTATTAGCTAACAACATTCTAAAATTGACAAGAAAAAGGAAAATTAAATCTCTTTAGTATCATTAAAATTTTTACACGATAAATAAGACTTACAGGCATCTTAAAGAACATGCTGGTAAGAGATTTCCTAAAATTAAAAAAGTGAACATTTCTTCAGTTTAATTATATTAACACCCCTTTTTAAAGCAACACTAGGGATATCTTGGGATGGGCCTCGTAACTTTGAACCACGGTCAAATGAAGAGGACGACACCTGATCGGGCACCTCCTCTCCAAACTTCCCCATCACACCACGCCAGTGAGAGGACGTTTGGCCTCGACGGATTTAAAGTGCACCAGACCCACTTATAAGGCGTTTCTTCGGTGGGATTGGGCCCGGAACCTACAATCTTCAGGGTTCGAATGTCGAGACCTTACCATCAGGCCACAGCGGCCTCAATGAGGAGCAAAGAACATAAAAATTGTCCCATATTGAAAAAAAATGTAGTTCTTAAAAATTCTTAAAAAGTCTAATAAATGAGACAACATTACACATAAAACTTATCGAAATTACAAAAGTTTTTTTTAAAAAAGAGTGTTTAATGATGAATCACAGCACTCGTACGTAAAAATGTTTGCTTTTTCTGTACGTATTAAAAGTAAAAATAAAAATATCTGTAAAAACAAGCTTAAGATTATCATTGTCAAAAGCGAATCAATCATATACGTTATTAAATTATAAAATGAGCTTACTATTTTGGCAGAAAAAGGGAGGAAATTAATAAAAATTAATTTTTTAATTAAATTCGGAAATTTGATTGAAATCAAAAAATGAGGGCATTAGAAGCCATAATAAAATAAAATTGAATTTTGAAATGATGTAAAAATATTACTTGTGTGGTATGTGATTCAGAAGTTATGGCAGTAAAACATAAAATCTTTCAACCTGCCATTTCACCCTTTTTAAGAGTGTCGAAACAGAAATGCTTTATTGTTACTTCCTAGGAATTAATAATTAATTTCTATAATAACAATTGTTTACTATTAATCTTTCTAGCAATTAAGGAATATGTGTGTTAAATTTCATTCGAATGCTTCAAAGGATCTGAAAAATTATAATTAGAAGAAAAAAAAACGGATTTTTAATGTGCTTCATTTATATATATTTAAAGAGAAAGAGGGATCATATTACAATAGATATACTAAATTACCTTATTGCCATTCCATTTATGTAATTTGGTACAAGATTCCATCATTAAGAAAAAGAAAAGCATGGGTTTCAGAAATTAAGAAAGCAATTGCAACTAGTCTTTCCTCTTACTTTCTCATCAGTCTTCCATCCCCATTCCATCCAATAAGCGGTTCGAAAAACTGCATTCTATGATAACCATCCCCTTAATATCTTAGCATTACTTGAAGCACCAGACACTAATATGGTTCCCAAAAAGTATAATCTCGAACACAGGAAGTGGGGATCAATGGTCAAGCCAGGGTGCCACAATTATCACTTGGGCCTCTGCATTAAGAGCAGCAGGCGGACTTGAAGACGGTTTTTACCTGTTGAGGAGGAACGCCCCCTCCAAGAATGCAATCGAGATGGTCCGCTTTAAAACAATGCTTTTTTAAAAAGGGCCTTGGACGGGATGGGTAATAAGGGCCGTACACGACTCTGACCGGAACGGAAATAAGGGAGGACGAATATAAAAAAAAGTAAGATAATGTTCTGGTTTTACCTTTATGAATGAAGTATTCCCATCTCCTGTAATACAGGATTGGTTCATCTCCTTCTTTCAAGGAGATGAACCATTTTTTTTTCTCCTTAATGATCAAATATACCTTGAATGTGGTTTGTTTAACAACGATATAAAGATATTGAGGCTCCATCTTTCACAATTGTTTGGATTTTTTACAAACAATGTAACAATATAATGTAATTTAAATTTTTAACAATGCATTTATTTTGGTATACAATCCCCGTCTTTATTACTATTTCTTTCTTTCTTCTGTTTATGATATTTCTCCTTTATTATTATTTTTTGTTCCGTCCAAAAATAATTAATTAAAAATTAGAATTGTAGCAATTTTTAAAATTTGCACATTGATTATGCAATTAGTGAAACGTTCGAACAACTTGGTCGTAAAGGATATATCTCGCATAGACTATAATATATTTGAATGAAACCATATTTGAACAATTAATAAATAATATTTCCAATAATATTTGATTAAATAATTTTTGAACTTTTTTTAATCCAATTTCGTTGTTTTTAAATTTCTTATTAAATGAAAACTGAAAATTAATAAATAAAATTTATTTTAAATATATTCCCTTTTATGAAATAAATAAAATATAACTTTAAAATTCAGGAGATTTTAAAAAATTAATAAACTGTATAAATCGAACATGTTTTTAAAAAGTTAATATTTCATAATTTAATTTATATAATTTAATTACATTAATATATTTTCAATAATAATCATGCATAATTTAATTTACATTTTCACAGTATTTATAATTTAACTCTGCCGAGTTTAAAATATTGGAATGCAGCATCAAATTGTAATTATTATTCTTCAAATAATGCATCATATCAAAACAACACTTAAGTAAGAATTTTTCGAAGCGTGTATTTTCACTATTTCTATAATTTTCAATATTTTTTTCTGATTCAGTAATTTTCTAAATTAGT
The DNA here is from genome assembly GCA_026543055.1 of Argiope trifasciata. Classification (NCBI taxonomy): domain Eukaryota; kingdom Metazoa; phylum Arthropoda; class Arachnida; order Araneae; family Araneidae; genus Argiope; species Argiope trifasciata. Next base: position 132,092 of record JAPMOQ010040581.1, read on the forward strand.
AATTGTTACAAAAGAGATAACTGTTATAACAAATGCCCCTTATGTTATACATACATGATCTGAGAAACCATGTTCAGAAAATGAAAATTTTCAAAACGTCTTCTGAATTCAGCATCTGTTAAAAAAGCATCTACACATCAAACGCGAACTTATATGGCACACAAATAACTCTTATTACTTACTGTCGACTGGCATAAATGTAAACAAATCATTATATGAACGTTTTCACATTTGCGCTTCAATCAAATGCTTCATTAATTATAGGAATCGTAAAATATTATTAGAAATGATCTAGAAAGGGTTTTCCACGCTATCAAAAATGGTCATTCAATCATAACCAAACGGGTAATCATTATTATAAGCCAATAGAAATTGATGATCATATCATCCAAAACTATTAATCTTACAAAAATTGTTTTCCACTTTCTCAAATCAAAAAAGGAGAATAAATAGCTTTTTAATAATATCAATTTTATTTCTATAAAATTTATTAACTTATCTTTAATTTTTTTAAAATTTAATTTAATATATAATCTTTTACAATGTTTTTAACAATATGATGAAATTCAAACTCATCCTTTAAAGCTCGTGCTTTTTCCTATATTAAAACTAAGATCAAAAACATTTTATCTTCCGACACCAACTTCGAAATGGGAAATTCGTTTCCAATTTTATTTCGTAATATTTTAACAATTTTTAATTTACACTAAAAATAATTTACAGCAGATGGATTCAATTAAATTCATGTTTTTCAATTTTATCAAATATTAATCCAAAATATTTTTAAAAAAATACATGCTGATTTAATTTTTATTGTATTGCACTGGGCGAACAAGCAGTTCGCCAAAGACGGATGGTATTATGAAAATTAACTTGTCTTTAAGTTACTTCATCAAGTGAATCCAAGATAATTACTATAAAAAGAGATTATTATTATTTATTAATGAATTAATTATTAATTACAATTTATTAATGATTCCTTTTATTAATTCATGATTATTTTTATTTTAATCTTTGCTGAATACAGGTGATGCAAAGATGAATTTTCAAAAGTTTTTTTTTTTTTTTTTTTTTTTTTTTTTTGCTAGAAAATAAATTAAAAATATTTATATGTGCTGGGCTCGTAGAAAAACAATATCTAAGAAAGCATAACAAGTTTAAATTAAATTTGATACATCAATTTTTATTTATATTTATTTCAAATATTTATTATAATGTATAATAAGTAGAGACATACTTTAATAATATTATCTCTTAATTTACCACACATTTCATATACTTATTAATTATTTTAAGTTGTATTACACCTGGTTTACAACGTTTCAGCCGAAGTGTAAGCTTCCTAATAAACTTTAAAGACTAATTCCTATACAAAAAATCTATTAATTGTCATTATTTACTTTACAATAAATTTATTTATTCATTAATCTTTTAATTATTGCCATCTCTTAATTAATAACATACACTCTCGTCAAAAAGTAGGTTTAGTTTTCTACAATAATTATCCATTCCACGAACAAAAGTCTTTATCAAAAGGCTATATCTGTTTTAAAGAGTAGAATTAATGAACCAGATCCACCGAAGGGAAAAAAGAAAACCCTGCCGACCAACTCATTTCGTCCGTATACCAAACGACTAAGAGCATGAACGTCTCCTATAAGTGGCGCGACGCCACCTGCATACAAATTGTCCCACTTTGTCAGAAATCTCCACCCCGTAGTCAAGTCCAGAAACTGATGTCAGATCCCCGCCTCTTCTTTCAATTGATACACCATAAATCCGATGTCACAATCTGCCTCGAGAACGAAAGAATCTATCTACCTGTCCCATAATTACAATGGATTACGATAATGAAAAAGGCTCTTGTTTTTATACGCGCATCGAGTCGAATTATCGACAATACATATGACAGATGCGTAGCGGGCTGTTTCTATCAATGCTCCATTCGCACAAATTATCAGTTTGCATTCGGTAAAAGTGAAGGTATCTCCTCGGCGGCTTCTCAAATTACAGGTAAAAGGTGTGAGCGGATACATTGATTTTAATGCCTGGTCCGTGTTCACGCATTGTAATTATTTATTACGACTCTTAAGAACTACATGCGTATAGATATGTTTTGCCGATTGCGGTTTCTTTGCTTCTTTTTTTTTATGGCGAATAATCGCTTCTACTTGGGAGGGTCCGCGCAGTTTAGAAACACTTCTGCACGGTAGATAAATTAGATTCGCATCTATTCCTCTCTCTCTCTTTGTGTATGCCTTTTTTTAATCTTTGTTTTAGTCATTAACATTGATGTGGCCATGAATTATTTATTCAAGCTGGCATACTTTCTTCAAAGAAAAATGATGGTAATTTATAAATGTAATGACTGTTGATAACCAACTTCGATGTTTTATGGGACATGTCAGAAAAAGGTATATTTTGGTTTGGTATGAATTTTGGAAGTTACACGGATGTGAATGAATGAATGAATATGGCAAGAATAATTTAGCTGCTAAAGCTTTAAAGAATCAGGAACCCTTTCACAACATAATTTAAAACTAGCTGCCTTTGTCAGCCAGCCTCCTTGCCAGAGGTGGCTAGTTATAAATAAGTCTGTTAAAATGTCGTGGTTGATGGTATTTTGTTAGTGATATTCATAATTTTTTAATACAGCATTTTCAAACACCAAAAAAGGGAAACATTATTGCCTTATTAATTTTAACTTTCTCCATTATTAAGCACATAAGCTTTCCTAACATAGCCCCAAGACATGATAATATTATTAAAATATAGGGTCTGAGAAATCTATGGCTGCATCTTATCTTTAACGTAATTTAAATGTTTCATTTTTCATGTTTTCCACAGAGAATAAACAAATGTTACTTTAGTTTTTAACAAAAGAAAAAAATTACGTGATTAAGACACCATGTTATATGTTAAGACAGTGAAAGCTGCCAATAAATATCAAACAAATGTAACTTGTTATTAGCTAAGAGCATAAATAGGAGTATTACAAATACGAGTGTTGCACAAATAGGAGTATGTTATAAATACTTCTTAGATATCTGAATAATTTAACTTCATAAATCTAAAACCTTACATGAGGATTACTAATGAAAATACAATTATTCATTACGAGGGTTAAAGCATCTTAAATCTGGAATCTTCTCCCAAATCTTTCTCGAATACGCTCTAATAAAATGTTATCCCAGAGAAAGTTCGCATAGCATTGACATACAATATTTACAAAATATTAACATTTAGCAAGAATTTAACATTTTTACTGAGTTTATCATTCATCTTTGGAGAGTTAACTGATGGTCAGTTCTTGGCATGTGGTTAACAGTTATAAAAAAAGAATTTTGTACTTTAAATACGTTTTTCCCAAAAGGCAGAATTTATTTGACAAAAACTATAATTTTAGTCGCAAAATCATATACTGAATTTGCTATGTTCAAGTTATTACGTGTTTTAGCTATCGTGTTACATGTTTATGAAAGTAAACACCGATCAATTCGTAGTTGGATTTATCTCAAATCTTTATAGGTATCTATATTGGTAGGTATGAATATTGATTCTGCGTATTAATTTTTATCTATTTAACACTCTTCGTTTTTTAATTATAATTATATTCACTAAACTGGACAGACAGATTTCCGCTGATCAGATTTTGTTCAAAATTTGGCATAAACCTGAAAATCTGGTATAGACATTATACCGCATTCCATTCATCTAATCAAAGAGTTTTTGAGTTATCTTTGTCATAAAAAGACAGATGGAAATGTTCCAAAAATGTATTTTTCCTGCTCTGGAAGGTCTAAAACGTGGAGATTCATGAAAATCTCGAGTTCGAATTTTTTTGAGGATTGCTAAACGTTGTACAACATGTAGGAGAAAATAATAAGTAGAAATTTGGAGCAGATATAAATAACATATATAACTTATTTCAAATTGCACTTATAAAACAATAAATTCCTAAATAATGATTTTTCCTTCAGATTAGTAAAATTATATATTTAACAACCTGAATTACAGTTTTATGATTCAGAATAAAACTGCCACACAGAATAATTCCCATTCGGCTTTAAACCTGAGAATGTATAATAAATAAGTTATGCTGCAGCACAAACTGAATTTAATGAGAGAAATTAAATTAATGATTAACAAAGTGCAGTAAATTGCCAGTTTTAATAAGCCGTCAATTAAAGTTGATAATCAAAAATAGTCTATATACATTACACAATAGAGTTATTGCTTAAAACCTAGATAAACTCTCTGAATTCATCCTTTAACTGCATTCTACATTTGTTTGAAGAAGTTCATGTATAAACCAAAAAAATATTTATATATTCTAACAATAATTATAATAACTATTAGAACGTCTCAACAGTTTCGCTATGAATGGCCTTATATAATACTGCTAGTGTAAATATGCAAGCTTGTCTGTTTGCCGTTTATATTATCGGTTACAATCATACCATATCTCTACTACATCCCTCAAAAGTTCTTTTGTCTATTTGATCGGATTGGTCAGGCTGAATTTTCTACGCGCTTTTCCCTCAAGGTGGAACAATAAATTCTACAAAATACTGTCATGAACTGGATCAATTAAAAAACGCCACAGCGAAAATAAATAAAAAAATAAAATAAAAAAGATGGTCAGAATTAATAAACCATCGAGGTGTGGTTTTTCATCATGATAACGTGATACCAGATATTGAAATAATCGTAAGCAACTCTTGCAGTTTGTTTACCGCATCTTGCCAAGTCTCCAGATCTCGCCCTGTCTGATTGTTACTTCTTTCTGCCTTTAAAAAATTATCTTCATGATAAACGTTTTTAAATCCATCAGAGAAATAAAAGTTTACTTCGAGGATTATTTCTTGTCCCAAACATAACAATTGTAGCAAGAAGGTATAATGAAGCTTTCTGAGAAATGGAAGAATGTAATACAGCAAAAATGTTCTTATACAACAAAATAAATAATATCTTAAAGAGTAAATATTGTATATTCATTTCATATTAGAAAAAGGAAATAAACTTATGAGACACCCTAATAATTATTGACATACAGAACAAATTCGTTGTTCTGTTACTATTGACCGTATGCCAAGGATTGATTGTCAAATAACTCCCCAAGGATGACACGATAGATTCAGTGAAAAGGCTAAATTTAAACCAAAGATTAATATTTCGTAAATATTGTATGCCAACAACACCCTTTAATTATTTATTGCTAAAATTAAATCAGAATGCATTCACAATTAAAGAGTTTTAGGTCAACAGAAATATTTATATAGATTGGAACAAATTCTGAAAAAGAATTTTTGGCTGCAATCTTCTATTCAATACCAAATACCTGAATGCTCTATATCATTTTGTTAATCAAATTACACATAAAATCCTAGTTAAAACTCAAATAATTAATAATATTCGTATTAAAATCAGAAGAAACCAATAGCATCAGTCCGTACAGAAATACTGTCGCTTTTTTGTCAAATTAAAGTTTATCGCTTAGATCCTCAAAAACTGTCCAATTCAATTTTCTCCAACCACAGTCCCCAGTGTGGATTTCACTCGTATATTAGAAGGAAAGGGAAAAAATTGCATTCCGGGCACATATCTGACAGGCCCCGGCAATTTCTCCGATTCCTCTCTCAGTGTCAACTGCAATTCCGTTACAAAACAGACCTCCAATAAACGAGTTACAGTTTGCGGCGAGAAAGAGCCTTCATCGTGACGCTTTTCCCTGCGAGAGCTGAAAGTGGATTTTCGGTTGTAGATTTCCTAATATTGAAAGCAATCGTGTCTCATATGAGGTAAGTCCGCTTCGACCGTCTTTTTTTGGGATATAAATGTAACAACTTTGAGTTGAAAAAGTGATGAAATAAATAAAATGGAAAGTGAAATAAAAAAAAGCATTTAAAAATTATTAGCTACATATTTATCTGGATTATTATAATATTTATTAATTTATGTATATCTTTTTCATATACATATTAAAAATATATATCAACTACTGATTATTTATTCATTTCATAATAAGAAAATGCTCTTATATTGAAAATTCCTGTGCATTATACCCTAGATTATTATAATATTTATTAAACTGTGAGGATTTTTTTAACATATACATATGAAAATATAAATCAACTTCTTATTTATTTATTTCATGATAAGAAAACAGTTCTTATATATTGAAAATCTTATGTATTTAATCCTTAGTACTCGGAAAGGTAATTCGATGCATTATTATTTACCTAATACATGAAGATTATTACACCATATATAGACACATACAATTGCTTTAAGATGAATTTCTCTGAAAAACGAATCTTAATCTTTTTAATATTATGTAGGTATTTTTAACAATTGAAATTGCATGAATAAAATGTCAAAATGATGTACTATCTTGAATGGAGCTTGAGAGAAAACAAAGAGTACAAAGGGTTAGTTAAAACTACATATGAATATAATGATATTAGTAATTAATTTTTTTTTAAAGAAAAACATTAATAAATGAGTAAGTTTTTATTTTTTTTAAAAATTATACCGTTTCCTTCATATTCTTTAACGAAAGAATTTGCTTTTGCTTTTGTTTAACATTTGTCGATGTTTTTTTCTCTTATTTTTCAATTCGTAACTGTTGTGGTAAAAATTCAAAGGGCGATATGTAAGGATATTTTTTAAATATACATTTAAACACCAGTAGCATAATGTTTGATAGCAAAAATTGTAATGCTTTACAACTACGTACAATATTAATTTGAAGTGTTTATTTATTATTATTATAAATAAAAAGGATAATCACAAACCCTTAGAGAATTATATTTTGTTGATTTCTGCGTGAAGAATTGAACCTTCGCTTGATATACGGATTGTAATACAAAAAAATGTTTTTAGTCTCTTTTTTATTTTAAAATAATTAGTTAAACTGATTTTGATGAATATCTAATTTAAAAATATGGTTTTTTGTTTAAAAGCTCTAGAGATAGTCACAATATTTTAATAAAATGCTAAAATAAAAATTATTTATATTAATTCGGCAACAATTTAAAAAAATTAGATTTAAATGACAATTTCAGTAAAAAAAAAAGTAAAGTAAATTCAGTAAAGTAAATTTTCTATTTATTACTCTCGATTATAATGGAATTTTAATATAAAATTATAAAATAAACTTTTGAAAAATCTTATTTACTAATATCAAAGAACCATTTAGGACATGGAACGATAGCTCTATCTGTATAATTATTTTAGAATTGTGTTTATTTAATAAATATTTTTAATCAAATTAAAAAATTTATAAAAACAAAGCAGTTATATGTCATAGCAATTCTGAAATTAAAAATCAATAAATAAAAACATAAGACTTGCTGTAGAAATTTATAAAACAAAAGGAATATACTTGTAATTTTCAGTATTTTAAAAAATACTCTATTATTATTTAACTTATTAACATTTTAAAAAACAAAAACAAGTAAAATTTTACACTTTTAAAATGAGTTAACAAAGTCTATTTTTTGTAATTTTAGAATATTATTATTATTATTTTCATTTCCGAATACAATAATTTTAATAACACGACTTGAACAGAACAACGCAAAACAGTTATACTTTTAGCATAACAAAGTATTTTGATTACAGTGTGAATTTAGTATGGTTTCAAGCGCTTTCCCATATAACACGAGTTCTTCCATGATATTGCTTCAATTGCCCACTCAGCATATCTTGTTCCACAATATTATACAATACTGCGCAATATTAAGCTCCATTCCAGAAATTTAGTAGGGCCACGCTTTAACCTGTTTTCATTCTCTTGTGGTTTTCTGGGTTGATATTTATCCAATTTATAGACAATTTATCGGTAAACTAGACAGGTATTTAAGAACCCCCGAAAACCATAAGAGAGAATCAAGCCGGGAAAGCGTGCCCCGCATAAAGAATCACGGGTCATTGGAACGGGACTTTATATTATATAATTTAATATTTAACAGTTTTATAGAATACAAAGAATATTGTTTAATATTATGCACTGTATATATGCTACTAGGATGATCAAAGCATATGAGTTTAGCCTTTCGTAGACTGATATGGAGAGAGGAATTAACCTTCTTGAAGCAGGGTTAAACATATTCTTTGATCATAAAGAGAACACAAATTGACTAAATTGTTCGTGGTTTTTTAAAACCATTTTTTATTCGATAACTGCCAAAAATATAATGGTACAAAAAACGACGTTTTGTTACCAAACATGAACATAGAGCTTCAAAATGAATAAATTTGAGCTTAAATTAAAAAGTAAAATACGCAAAATCCCACAACCGATGTCGATATTGTAATAAAACTCAATTTTTAGGACTCAAGCCACTTGTGAGAACAGGGAATCGTGTATTACGCATAACGCGATGCGCTTTTTCCGAAATCCAATTTCCCTTGACAAGGTTACTCCCGGTTCAGATTCTAACCATAACCAGATCCTTTACAAAGGGTTGGCCACAAAGCTTCACAGTTGCTATGAGATGTGGTTTATTCATCGGAAAGGGGTGCAATTGAAAATTTGCTGCTTCTATCAGTGTCGCACACAAAAAAACTTGAAGGGAAATAAAAAAAAAGTATTCGAGAGACACGGAATTGAATGACAGAATTCACTTAAAGGAATTCCGTGGGTTCTTAAGTAATTGTTTTCAGCTGGGAACAAAGAAAAGCAAATATGAAAGTTTTTGAAGAAATAAGTAAGATACATTTAACTTTCAACAAAATGTTTTATAACAAAGGAATTATTTTTTTTCGTCACCAACCCGCAGTTCCGTTTAGTTTCTTTTTAATTTTATTTTTCACATACACATAAATAAAATTAAAATACATATAATTTTGCATCAAACGTTTTTCAGTTCTTATTAGCGCTATGAGAATTATTTAATGAATATGAAAATTGCTGAACTTCAAAAAACACTGGTAACAGGAGTCCTACCAGCGCTCAATAAAAGAAATCCGATCAGACATACAGACGACATGCGTAAAGCATCTTATTTGAGAGTATAGTAGTCTTATTTAATTATAGAATATCTGAAATGAAAACGAAGATGTGTACTAATAATGTGTGTGTTTGCACTGATATATTCAAGAAAAGAGAGATGTGCGTCTAGAATTGTTTTTAAATTTAAATTTTATTAAAATTTGGCCCATTTTATATATTTTTATTTTAACTTTTATCCGCAATAACTGCTAAAAATAAAAAGATGCAAACTCATTTGTACATTATTTTAATGATGAAAATTTAATTGTTGTACACAGTTTTTCAGAATATTATTTTTTTAAAAATTATGTAATCCGCAATACCAGTATTTTTTCGTGGACTTAAATTCAAATCAAAGTGGTTCTTTGATGCAAGTAAATGATATTTTTAAAGTTTATTTCACAATTTTACATTAATTATATTTTTTATTTTGTTGAAATCTAAGCAAAAAGAATGCGTGATATCTTTTAAAAAGAATAAAAAAAATGAAATTGCAGTACTTGGAAAGTTAGAAGACAGATGAATAGGACAATTATATTTTTAGTCATAATATGCCATTGTGTGTGTGTGTAGTGGGTGGGTGGCTCCATTAAAATAGTTCATAAACACGCTGAATATAATATAGATAAGTTTATTAAAATAGTACATTTTTAATATCTCAATTTAATATTTCATAAGCAATTTAATTGAAAGTTAACACAATTTGGTGAATCAACTAATGACGAAAGATAAGAAATATGCAACATAACTTGTCAGAAAATACAGAAAGAGATACATACATAGAGATGTCCTATAAATCGATCGAAATGTCTTATTAGAAGATACAATCTAGAAACAAGCTATCTCAATAATCCGAAAATGAATACAAGAAGTGATACTAAACAACTTCATTCTTTCAGAGAAGTGCCGACCGTTTAGTGGCGAATCAGTCATCATGCATCCGTTCTCGTGGGACTGATTGGCAAGTGAGGACAGGGAGAGCTCTGTGTTGGATTTGAGATAATTATCAGTTGGGCACGATGCCTCCTCAATCATTTTGGATGAAGCAAACCGCCGGGTAATGTGATGGTGAAGTTTGAAATAACGTATCACAAAATCGCTAAAGAAACGGCTCAAAATTCCCGAATTTTATTCAGACTTGATTGATGTTTCACATTAATATGTATTTGTAGTAAAAATAATAATGTTTCAAGAAAATTGTGAAATTTCTTTCAGAAAGGGGGAATTATTCCTCTAATACATGATTACGTTGAAAATGTTAACTGATTTATGGATATTTTTTGTTATTTATTGTCCTGAATATTTTCACAGAATTTTTTATGACATTGCTTGAATTTTGTCTCTATGTTCATTCGTCAGGATATTTCATTCATTTCTAAAAATGCATAACTTTCTCTCTTATTTTGTTTTCATAAATTATAAATTTTGTTAAAATCTCATTAAAAACCATATAAATTAAAATCTAATGAATATTTGTTATTCAAATTAGTACAATATTGTAAAAAAATTTAATATCTCAATATGTACTTGAACTATAGAGTCAGTTAATTTAAATACATATTTAATTACTTTAATATTTCATAATACAGTGAAAGAAAGCAAAAATTCCAAGTCATTTATTAGTCAAAAACCAATTTTCAATGATAGGATAGAAGTACAGTTATTTTCTTAGTTTAGGAATTATATATTTTAATATTGATTAAGATATCTACAGGAATTTCAATACATTATACGATAAACTTTTTTGAAACAAAAGGTTTTTTTTCCTTTATGACCCAAAAAAAAAACCTCCCCCCCCAAAAAAAACTTCAAATTTTCAAAATAATTTTGGTTTTAACTGGCTATATTTAAGCTCTCACTTTTTCCAAATTCTGAAAACAATATCCGTTTCTAAAAATTCTTCCAATTTTCAAAAACTCTTATATCTAGGTTCTTTCAGTTTTAAGCAAAAATTCAACATGTATTTTTGCAACATTTCTTTAAGATATTCAACCTAAGCACACCTAGCAAGTTTTTCGGGATTTGCCAAATAACAGTAGCAGCAGGCATTTAATCGGCATTTTCTTTAGGGCTAGAGATGTATAGCTAATGCATTTGAACTTACATATTATATTATTTTATTAAATCGCGTTATTTTGAATGAGTTTTTCAATGGAATAACATAGAACCAATATTTTTAGGGTACATAAAATGAAAAAATATACATTCATAAGGCATCAGAAGGCAAAAACTTAAAAAAATTATTCTTAATTATTCTGTGATGAAATTCGAAGCCTCCGTTCATGCAATATTTTATAAGAGATAGTCAACATAAAAATGCATTATATCTCCAGAAAATGTAACTAAATTATATAAAAACATATAATAATGGTAAATCCTAACTAAATATGAAAAAAAAAATTAGAAAACATTTTTTTATTAGATAAGCATTTAATAATTGATTCAACTTAAATTTATTATCAACGTGCAAATAAGTAAATTGTTTTCAAATAGGTATTTAGTTTTCAGAAAACCGAGAAGATAATAATAATTATTTTTATAACGATTATTTTTTATATTTTATTTATAGGAAAAGCCCTCTGATAACCTGATCTAGAGATCGGTCATTAATTTTTGAACCTATAAATATCTGCTGTTAAATGTAGAAACGAAGACAAATTAAAAGCTTATAAATTTTTCATGATTTTTATGAAGTGCGCTGAAATTTTTCATTGATTGATGACTGTTCTTAATTGCACAAATTAAATGATACTTCCGCCCGATTTTAAGACTTGAAAAAGGTATGGCGGATGTGTGAGTTGCATAGTAGGAAAATATATAATTTGTTCATGCTAGAAATTGATTCCGGTTATGGTATTTTTGAAGTTAGAAAATTTTTATCTTCTTGTAAAATTTAACATTTTACTTGATTCCAAAAATAGAAATCACAGGGATTGATATATGGTGAATAGAGTGATCACTGGAATGCACCCGAAAGATAATTTGAATATTAAAATGATCCAGATTATTTGAATATAAACACGCTCCAAAACACCATAAATGGCTAAAGACGAATTGTTGAATAATGAAATACACTTCCGTAAAATTTTCCTACATAAATGTCATTTTATGATATCTTTACAAACGAACGACATTTTTATTCAATGTTAACTAAGGATGGTGCATTTGAATTAATTTATAACATTGAAAAGAATCTTTCAATAAAAGAGTTTGGGGATTATTTTGAAAAGTAATGCAATTAACATTAAACAATTTGAGTATATTATCTCGCAATTACACAAATTTATAAAGGCATCAGTGAGTTAATTTGTGTTTAAAGTTTTGGTTTAATTAAAACGCACCACGCATATTTAATAAAAAAGTAAAAATAAATTGTAAATTTGTTTTAAGATTTCAACTCATTGAAATACAAATAAAACAGAATTGTATAATTGGAAAAATGCTATTTAATTTGGTCCAATTGAAAATTTATGTGTAAATTCAAAAACGGAACATTTTATTTTAAAATTTAATTTCTAACAAACATCTTATATAAATATAATAAAATTGATTAATTAATTAATTTATTTAATTTTCACCGAACAAACTGCATGCCAAAGGCGACTAGTATATTTAAGAATACCTACATTAATAATCAAATAATAAAACAATAATATCCATTTCCCATTTATACTCAAATATTTTTTCAATAAAATAGAAATTTCAATAATTTTGGATGTTTGAATGGTTTAAGAAAATTGCAGATGGATAAAGAAGATGCTATTTTAGAAATATTTATAAACCCGTGACTTATAAACACAATATACAAATTTATCAAAAAGAAACTAAAATTACTCACTCCTTGGCTCTCTTGGTCCGTCAACTGTGACTTTAATTGCTTTCACGTAGGTTGCCACTTGTGGCGGACTTGTACTCAAGGTTATAGTTAGAGTGAAACTCTTTCCTGAAACCGAAAATATTTGATTAGAAAAAAAAGTGAATCGTAAATGCTAAAATCCTAAAAATAAAAATAATTAAAATTTTAGAAAAAAATAATACGATTAGTCAATTATATCTTTATGTATATAGTCAATCATATCTTTATCTTTATTATCACGATTTTTCTAAATTATAAGTATATAAGCTTTCTTCTACTAATAATAAAAATGAATGTTTGTTTGTTGTCAATCTATACAGTAAACCATTTGACAATTAGTTATTAAATTTAGCCTATGCTTATATACATTGTAGGGTAAAAATATACACCTCGGAACAATTTAAAAAAAAATTTAATTCGGTTTTTAAATAAAAAATTAAGTTGAATTTTGAAATTGTTTACCAATTAATTCTAAAAGTATTATTGCGTAATGGATTTTTACACCATTTCAAAATTCAAAAGATTATCTTTTTAATAACATTATTCTTATAGCGGTGCATATAATTTGTGGCAATTAAAAAATCTACATTATTCCAAAAGTACATTAAATATTATATCCTAGGGACTCAAAACTATTTGCATAGTTCCCTCAAATATTTAAGCGGGATTTTTTCCATTATTGAAAACTAAAGATGACTGACTTTTTGAAGACTACTTGACAAAAAAATGGAGTAACTATACGATGAAAGTTGGATACAAACCGAACAAATACATTTTTAAAAGCTTTATGATAGCATGGGGCAGGTCTCTATTAGTGTAATTCAAGCACATAGTGCACAGAAAATACATGGGTTAAAAAGAAAGAAAATTCCTCTAAAATAAACAAATTTATAAATTTATTCAATTAAAATCGCCTTAATTTATAAGATATCGAGAAGAAATCTTGGTTATAAGTCTTTGAATTGCAAACTCAAAATGAGTCAAATCTGCCGTAAACTTGCAGTTATGTGAATGATATTAACTTTTAAATGTTACTAACAAGAATTTGTAGATTTTCAATACATCCAATGATATTACAATTAAATGAATATCGAAATTAAAAGATTAATATATTGTGAATCACACAATATGCTGCCTATCAAAGGTAATAAAACTAAAACGATATTTAATTGAAATATCTTACATTTAAATCAGTTTAATCACATAAGGCTCACCAAAATATCTAGTCGACAGGTTGAAGAAATTCGTTTGATTTTCATTCTAGTTTGTTGTAGACAGTAGAATGAAATTCATCTATATTGCATTGAATTCGTCTATATTGAGAATGAATCCTATTTATATTGCTATTTATAGCATTGGTTTTATCTGATGAATGCATCATAAGCAATAAAATAAAAGTAAAAACTTTAAAAAAGGGAGGAAAAAAAGAGAAAAGGAGAAGCAAGGAAAAAAGAAAAGGAAGAAACAAAAAAAATCTGGCTTTAGAGAAGCTAAAAATGTTTAAATTTTTTATCATTTTATTACTGCAAAATGTTTAACTTTGGAAAAAAAAAAAACAAATATAATTCCCTTTTTTCCTCCAGTTTCATGTAAAATGTAATAAAAGATGTGAATCACTGGCACAAAGAAAAGGCTATTCTTTTATATATTTCATTTATATTACGACTAAATATAAAACAGAAAAATATATGTTATTATAGCTAAAAAATATTACATTTTATTTTCTTAAGTACGAAATATAAATTCCAAATATTCCTTACTATATTTCAAATATTACTATAGCAAAATTTCTTCATACTTTGAAGAAAAAATTTGAGATTGAAGAAACTTTTAGAACGGAGGCAATGGAAAAAAGAAAATACTAAGCACAATGCTACTTACTGTTTTCTTTTCTTTTTCATAATAAATTAATAATATGATATTACAAAATATAATATTACAAATATAATGAAATAAATAAAATATAATAAACAATAAGAATATGATTCAGCATAATAATAGAATTCCACTAAAATAACCAGAATTTATATATAACAAAATTATGATATCCTAAATTCTAACCCAATATATTAGAATGATCATGGTCAGGATCAAACAAATAAAAAAGTTAAATCAATTAACTTTTTAGCAATTTAAAATTCTGCAAATCCTCTTTAATGCACAGTTAGAACATAAGATGTCAATATTTATCAATTTTATCAGCTTTAAGTGTTATAATTTGATTGGCAGACCGTTTTTAGGAGATTTTTAGCAATGATTATCGCATCGCGCGCTTCGCATTAAATGTGAAAGCTACGTATTTGTTTCCTGCATCTAAATATTAAAATGGATTTCACTTGTTGAATGACATTAAAGTGAAAAGAAATATTAGACATAAAAAAATTGCATACGTGTCTTTTGAAATCTTAATTGCGCATAGAAACGATGCAATTTAATAACTGGTGTCGCATCCACGTTATTGATATGCTCTTATTAATTCTTTTTTTCATATACTTTTTATACAAGTATATGCGAATACAAGAAAAAAAAGACCAAAAAGAGTTGAAAGGGTTTCTTGTATCGTCCTCCGGGCTTATATAAAAGAACGCGAATAAAAAATCTCAAGGGGCATAAAAAATAGATAAAAGAGAACGAGTTTACATTTATGGATGCGTTGGGAACTAAAACACAAAGATTTATACTCGGGGTAGAAAAAGCGAAACATTGTGTGCGCAAAAAGAACATCGAGGAAAATTTTAAATGCGTCGAACGCTTCACAAGAAGGGGGAAAAACCCTGAACGGGTCATTATTTTAGACCCCCTGGGATGGAACAGCAACTAGTTTTCCGAACAATCTAAATACATACATGTATACAAAGTGGTGAGTACAAGCGCGCCAAAGAAGTTCACAAATTAACGGAATAAGGAAAAAGGTAGATTTTTTTTTATTATATAAATAAACTTCCTATATCGCAGACTCCTCATAACCATGTCATTTAAAGACTTATTAGCACACACGTAAAAAGAAATAAAATAAATAAATAAAACAAAAATAATAAATAATAAAAACTCGAAGATTTATTCAACGTAAATCACTATACCGTTTTATATTAGCATAATGAGGAAGTTAAAAGTTGAAAACGAGTTGAGAAACGTAAACATATAAGCAGGCGAAAGAAAAAAAAAAGATTATAAAAACATCACAAAGAAGAAAGAGGAGGGGGAAAAAAAGAAAAAAAGAGCAGCTGCTAAGTAAGATGAACATAAGCAGGAGTAAGCATTTTGAACCAAATTTGGGGTTAATTATTCACATATGTGATGATTTCCTCGGCGATGAAAAAAAGAAATAAAGCTACAGTTTTCTCTTGCGTTAAGTCTCGAATATGAATATTCATTTTTTAATGGGTTTTTTTCCCCATTCCCAGCGGTAGACGGCTGAAAAAAGGATTCTTTCTGAATTTGTATTGCCGTCATAAAAGACTATCTCATTGAACTGAGAGATAATTTTTTTTTTCCTCTCACACGCATTCGTTTTTATATGAATATTCAAAAACATGAGAGGTAAAATTAAAACAAGAATGTTTTTAAAGACGGGAAAGATGTAATTAATGAAATGTGTGAAAGAGCGTCGAACACCCCGTGGAAGTTAGGCTTTTAATTTTAATCCTTAATGAGTCTATGCTGTATTTTCAAGGGAGCAAAAGCCATCTTTTCGAGTGAGTTTGTGTGTATGTGAGTTTTCGCTACTTTTTTTTGGGTGAGAAGATATTTATTTATAATTGCGAAAAAGTAATGTGTTTCATATTGCAAGCGACATTTTAGTGTTACGCGTTAAATTTTGGAAATACAATTTAATTGACGCAAAAATGAATAGAATAGAATATTTTCAAACCATCGTGAAGAAGTATATTATTATATAATAATAGCTTAGACTTAGAGCAGATAATATTGTTAAATTATAATTTAATTTATAATTTTTTTAAAAATAATATATGTTCAAAATGGGATATAAAAATATTCATTTGGTTTTAAAAAAATACATTCAATGGTTAATACCAATTAATGAGGTACGTTTTTATTATAATATTAATTTATTTTTTAATATTATAATTATTTATGAAGACTGAACACAAATGTTTAATATCTCTCATTTAAATGGAGTCTCACAAAGTATGTAGCGGATGAAAGGACATCACGTTTGCAAGTGAATATGCAAATTCTTACTGGGTCATACAAGACTAGAAAGCAGGTTGGATGAGAAAAGTCACTTGTTGCTTGTTAAGAAATTACTGTGTTTGTACGTAATTGTTGTGATTCTGAAATGATCAAGTATTCGCAACGTCAGTAATAATTCCCATTTTTGCTTGGCATAAGCAAAATAAGCGATTATTAGTTTATGTAAGTTGATGCTAAATCTCACCGCACTCAGCAAAGCTTTGATCTCTTAGCGGAACATTTTCATGGTAAACTGCTTTGGTTCGATTCCTTCACGAAAACAGGCAGTGGTTAGAGTGGTCATCTTACTTCCTGTGTGATTCTTTATATGCATATTGAAAAGTATGAAAGACACAGTGCATCTCACACAGCCCTCAACCTTGGGCGACTTGAGAGCAGAATTATAGCCTAGGTCAGATGTTTTGCTAAAATCAATTACTAACTTTATTCCAGACTTCACCACGTCATTTGTTCGAAATGCCTACACTTCTAAAATCTATCTATGAGAAAGAGCTGCAAAAATTAAGTACTTTTAAGCACCATAGCCAAAAAAATTAGGCACCTTTGTACATGTACACGTATGTAAACTAGCTTATTTTTTAACCCTAGGTTATTTTTTGTTTTATTATAATGTATAAATATAAAAAATTAATTTTAAATATGCAGTTTTTAAATTTTAATATGTATTACTGTATTTTTATAATATTTTCTCAATGTCTTTTATTCTAAAACAAATGATGTATTTTTGGTTTTGACAAAACCAGAAAAGGATAATAAAAATGAAATAAAAAACTATCATTACCAAAATTTAAATCAACTTTTATCAGAGAAATATTTAAAACACTACATGTAAAAGAAGTTCAAAAGTTTTTCGAGTTTCAACAAGTTCGACATATTTTGTATTTCTTTTTTTTCGGAATAATCATTCCAATATTTCAATACGGTGCCCAATTTTGAAAAAATGAGTGAATAAAAAGTTCATTAACCATCATCTTAACGTGATTATAACTATTTTATCCCTTCACCAAATGCTTCCTTGTCGTTGGTTTTCTTTTTTGCTACATACAGCAAAAAATATTTATGACTGTTATTTATTCATCGTATTAATGAATGCGGAAACAAAAGGGAATATCTAATGTTAAAGCAGAAAAAAATATCTTCTTTGCACTTCTCGAAAAAATTAAGCACTTTTAAGGACTTTCTTCCAAAATTAAGCACTTTTAAGGACTTTCTTCCAAAATTAAGCACTTTTAAAGACTTTCTTCCAAAATTAAGCACTTTTAAGGTATTTAAAAATGGTTTTCGAATTTAAGCACTTATTAAAGACTTTTCATGACGCTACGCACCCTACTATTTTATTTCCCTCATTTTTTTAAAGTTTTCATAACACAACCTTTGCACCTTAAATAGACAATGACGCTACTTTAGAAGGAAACTTTTAATACACATCATAATACTCCTCTGAAGGTGTTTGATCCAAGTCAATATTAGACACTGCATATCTTGTGGAATACCCTGTAATTATATAATTATCTACACCAAATAGATGTGATATTTATTATGTTTTTCTAAAGGGGATAACAATCTGTCTCAGCAAAACTTAGAAAACTAATTTTGCTTAAAGTTGTTCTTTATATTTTACAGAAAAGTTTTACTACAAAAATCATCAAGCTTTGTTCATAAAATTTTAAGTTCCTTTTTTAATGTGTGGAATTGCCGTCGAAATTTTCTTACAACAATTTTCTAAAGTAATGCGAAATGATCAAGTGGAAAATATTTAGATTAAAAAAATAAGGTTTAATCATACAGAAATAAATGAACATTTAAACATTTGTAAAATTGTACCGGTTGCGCACTGATTGCATAAATAAGAACATTATATTTAAAAGGTAGTTGTTTCATTTAAAGGCGAAATATTTCATGTCATACATATTGTGATTTTAATCAAAACTCATATCATTAATGAAAATCATAGTTACCATAAACAAGGTAAAAATCACCACAATAGATCTAAGTAGATAAAAGTCGGTTAAAGCAATTTTTGATTAAGGAATAAATTTTTCCTTAAAGAAGAATGAATCTAAAAAGGAATTCCCTACTACGGTTGGAAAAATTTATGAAAACAAAAACCTTGAAATAACGTTTTACTGAATTATCCTGATGATGTGTAGATTATTTTTTAAATTTTACATGCGTACATTATATTATTTCATCGTTATATGATACAAAAATTGTATTTCAATGCAAAATTTTAAATCGTGTGCTTCAGTATAAGAGATACCATAAAAAAAAGTAAATAAAACAAAACCTTTTTCCCTTTGTTTTACAAAATTTTGACAAGATTTCTTTTCTATCGCCTAGCATGCTTGGAAAATTTTCCAAAAGATTTTAAACTATCTTCTCAACTTCTTCTGAGTTAGAGACTTGAAACTTTAAGCCTATAGTTGAACAAAAGTGCAATATTAAATTTTTTTTTATGTCTGTTTGTTTGTCTGATCGGTATAAATTTTACAACCAACTTTAAATCAATCAAAATTTACATTACATACAGCTGGTCGGTGATAATTCGTAGTAGTTATAATTTTTTTTAATTTGAATTTTTAGCACGTTTACATTAACTTGTGTGCTTATATATTCATCACAGATTTTGAAGCGATATTTTGAGCAATTTAATCGATTTTTCTATGAGCTAGACATTAGAAACTTTGAACATAGCTCAGAACTAGATGCCAATACGATATCACTTTATTTTCTTTGTTCTGTTTGGTAAAAATCTTATCTCGAGTGAAGCTTATCTAGATGTTAGTTTAAAATTGACAGCAAATTTCCTACATAAAATACGAGAGCAAAAATAACTATCGAAATAAAAATATTAAATCACATTTTAAAAAAGTATTGAAACCTATAAAATAATTACTCCTGACAAAGCAGATTATTCCGAAAATGTGATTGTGAATTTTAAAAATTCACAATGATGCATAATCCACGAACTAAAAATGTGTGAATATGCCTTTTAAAAAATTCATAATCTCAGATTTTCAAGACAATTTGCTATGAGAAATTTATATTTTTTTGTTCGTTTTAAAAACATGGTGTATTAAAATCTTTTCAAATACTTACTTCAGATTTAACCTGAAATTACCGCCAGTTCTATCCATTATTCTTTTCTTACTCTTATTCTTACTCTTATTTCCGTTATTCTTATTTTTTTCCGCATGCGGACACTATCTATTAAGCCAATCCTCTATTTAAATATGATATCCATCAATCATTATTTAATACTTTTTAGTCAATTTTAAAAACGTTTAACGTTTAAAGTTCGAGATAGCCTGGTGGGTAAATAGGAGAATTTGTATCCTCTGCGTTGTGTGTTCGAACTCCGCAGGCAGAACGCTCTCCCTGTAAATGATGGCTGGTTTACGTCTGCCGTAACCACAGAGTTCTCCGAGTCCAGACTATACCACTGGTGGCACTGGATCTGAAGTGTTCGTTCTCTAATTTAGATATAAATTATGACAAGTGAATGAAAAGTATGAACGAAGTCTGTGAAAAGGGCTGTGACGCATGAGTAGCTAAGAAGCATTCTTGATACTATTGAAACAACAGATGCTTGAAAAACGGTTTCGTCTATGACAAGCGCCAAGCAACATGATAAGCACCATATGCAACAATATCTGCAGAGTATTTAAAATAATGTATTAAAAAATTATTTAAAATTTCAATATAAATAACTTAATTGCTTCTTATATTCGTGATATTCATCTTTTAAACATAGGAAGAGGACAAAAATTATTAAGTAAATAAATTATGTAAAGCTAATTGCAAAGAGTAATATATTTAATATAAAATACTAGGCATGATACTTGAAACGAAATATCCTAAGTATCCAAATCTCATTTTCTTTCCTTAAGATAAAGTTCATGAACTTTGTGTCTTTCTGAATATATGACGAAAACAAATTTTTCGAAATGATTCACAACTAAGCAATTAATAGTTCCGAAAAACTCAAAGGCTCCATTTTACCAACTTTTCAAGACTCAAACAAAGGCAAGATAAGATTGGGATTCTTTTTCGAACAGAAGCATTGCTGCGAGGGCACTTTTGCGGTGTACCATCCACGGGGCCCAAGTTATTACTACATGCTTTATTATAGGCAGCGCCCTGAGGGGCCAACAACTGCGATTTTTATGCCTGATAGGGAAGGCAGCCGATTCCAGTGGCAGTCCCTAATCATGGTGTCCTGATTAGCAATCGAACGCTCTGTAATCATCCCCTTAGTCATGAGTGTGTGATTAGAGAGTCATTCATCTTGGGGCCGACACACCGGGCCGAAGAAGGAGGAAAAATAAAGCAGTAAGAGAATACCCCCGGGGGGCTGCACTCTACTGCAGACATCTCCTTTCGTTGCAGCCAGAACTGATTGAAACTCTTGTACAAGAAGATGTTGATTTAGCCTGAGCGTCTTTTGGACGTGGAAGACGTACGAAGTGTTCATTTAATTGAAATCTTACGTGGGGAAAGACGGGAAGTAGTATGTAATGACTAATGTTGCAGTGCCTGTTTATGTTTTTATTACATTTATTTTAGCATGCGCAGATAAGAATTGTATGAGCTGAGCATTTTTTTAGTTTGAATCGGCAAATGAATTGAACTTTTTTTTAATTATTTTTATTCAAGCTCTTATAAGCTTTCTTGAAGACTGTAAAAGTATTCCATTAATTGAAATCTTACATGGGAAAAGACAAGAAGTAGTATTCAATGACTAATAAAATGAAAATATAAGAAATATTTATTGAGATTGTTACATCGGGAAAGACAAGAAGGTGTGTAATGACTAATGTATTGAAGATATTAGAAATATTTAATTGAGATCATTACGTTAGGAATGAAGGGAAATAACAAGTAATGACTAATGCAATGGAGCAGTATGTAATGATATGCTTTTATTACTATTTAAGCATGCGCAGCTAAAAGATGGATGATATGCGCCTTTTTTTTTCATTTTTTTTTTCATTGGTAACTAAATTGAACTTTTTTGGAATGATTCTTATTGAAGCTCTTATAAGCCTTCTTAAAGATATTATGCATATTAATTTGATTGAAACCATTACAAAGGGGAATATGGGAAGTTGCTAATGTTGCAGTTGTTATTTAGGCTTTTTTTATCATTTAAAGATTTGCAGAAAAGAGCTAGAAAGGTTGGATATTTTTCTAAATTTGTAATTGAACTGGACTCTTATCAGGATTATTCTTATTTGGATCATTATATTATCAGGATTATTCTTATTATAAACCTTTTTTGAAGACGTAAGAATTATTCATTTAATTGAAATTTTACAAAAAGAAAGACAGGACTGTACATAAACTAACGTTGTAATGCTTATTTATGTTTTTATACCATTTATTGTAGCATGCGCAAATAAAAGTTAGGTAGATTGGACATTTTTTTGAATATATAAATAATCTCCCATAAACCTTCTTGGAAATGTTAGAATTATTCATTTAACTGAAATTTTACTTGAAAAAAAAATGGTAATAACTGAAAACATTTTGATCGGGTAGTCTGAAAATATTTTGAATAAGTAAATAAGCTAGACTCTTATTAGGATTATTTTCACTTGAACTCTTATAACACTTTTGTAAGTAGGAATTTGTTTCGTATAATGATTTATAATAAGCAGTTTTGGTTAAAATATTCCAATACGGTTAAACTATTCTATCACTCTACATAATTTGAATTTTTAATATTAGTAGATAAAACCGAAACATTTTTATAAACATAAAACAAACATTCACCTATCATGCACCAAGAACAAAATAATTCATATCTTGAGCATTTTTTCTTACCAGCACTTAGGCATACACTGATGTTTAAGCACGTGAACACAGCAAGACTATGTCACATATTTGAAAAACGACACAAACTAACCGAACAACATATCGCTTGCCAAAGGCTGGCAATTATCACATAAATTATAATATTATCAACCGACAATCAGTGACTAATTGCGAAGCACGGTCGCAAAGCGTCTCCACTTTTAATGATACTTGCGTCCCAGGGCGGGGCAGGCCTAACTAAGGCTATTTAGCACACCACTTGCATGCCCTCGTTTAAAGACCAGCTTTTTTTCTAATATTTTCTTCTTGTGGCATTCTGCGCTGTCACCACGTCATTTGTCACCGGTTCTTATCGACTCGGCTGCATCGGAGTCCTTCTACAGGGTGGGCTGAGAACACATCTCCAAGTTGTTCGCCGCCTGGAGCAGTGATTAGAATGCGAAAACAGGGGATCTACATGGGAGTTTACGGTACTTCCCAGGGGCACTTAAAAGTGAACCTGCGTTTAATTTAGTGCTTCCATGAAGCACGCAAGTTACTAATGATTGCATCGGTTCTTGTTTGGTTAACTTTTGGTAATAGTTTTAATTGACCATCTTTCAAAGGGCTTTGACTCAGATGGGAAGTTCTAGAATGCGTATCTTAACTTTGATAACATGTAACCAGGCATCTAAATGCCAATTAATTGATTATTCTTGTGAGTAAAAAGCATGACTTTGCTGGGAAGCACAAGAATGCATAATTGATAACACATAACCAGACTACTAAATACAGATTAATTCCTATTCTTGTGAATAAAAAGCATGATTTTGACTTTGCTTGAAGAAAGTACTAGAATGCATAACTTTGATAACATATAACCAGACAGTTAGTGGCAGATTAATTGGTTTTACTTATGAGTAGAAAATCATTAAGATGGTTTGTATACTAATTAGTGTTCATTTGAAATAGAATTTTTCTGTTTATCGTCCAAATTACTATAAAAAGTAATATAAATGAAATTATGATTCCCATCACAAGCAATGAAGATACTGAACTTTTCTTCCATTTCAAGTTCCGATGTTTAAACAGTCATTTCAGTTATATAAATTTCCATCATATTAGAAGTTCAAATAATTATTCGGTTCACTGATTACACGAAAAATAATTGAAAAAACTTTTATTTTACACAGTTCCATCTCAAATTACAGGTTTAATGCTTATGAATTTCGTATATTTTATAGAAACCTAATATTATTTAAATGAGTTTTAAAACCGATTAATAAATTTTCAAAAATAATTTATTTTTTATTATATCGACCAAAGGAATAAATTATTATTTATTTAGAATTTCCTCTAATTTTTGATGAAATCGGATAGTTATTCCGTATATACATTTCTGTCAAATTCTCATTCCTCTTCCTCCTATTGCCCCTTTTTACCACTCCTTTTTCCACGTTTTTTCTATTTCAGTCCTGTATAATACTTTTATTGACTGTTTTTGATGTTGCCAATCATGTAACTAAATATATAATTTTCAGTTTTGAGCAAGAATGCTTTTTACTTTAAATTTGTGATGTAGGAGAGGGAAATAATTTAAAGAGGATGTCTGTTCAACAACAGAACATTTCTGTAACATTTGTGGTAACTGTATAGAACAAAAAAAAGCTAAACGTTTCAGAATTCGTAGAGAAAATATACTTTGTTTGTTTTGCCTAAAATAAAGGATTAATGCAAGACTTTTTTAAAGATCTTAGTCGTTTTAGGCAGTTCTTAGTACATAACATAAATATGACGAATAGCGAGTTTTTATTAATTCATCAAAAAAAGTTTAAAAGCAGTACTTTAACCTTTTAAACTTCAAAAAGAAGTTTAAAAGCATAATAGAAATGAGAATACTTCTGAACACGTTGGGCTTTCATTCACTTAAATAATTGCTATAAAAATCTTGAATTCACAATTAAAGTTTCACATTCTAAAACATAAACGGTTAAATTGACACTTCAACGTCATATTGATGTTATTTGGTCAATACAGTGGTTGCACGAAATACCTGGATTTAATCAGCAAATAGGTCAGTCATATTGGAAAAGAGTCATGACCGAAAGAATGAATAAGCAAGAAGGAAGATATTGGAACCTGGAATTAAAATAGCAGAAATTGGAAGCTCGGTAATACCAAACTATACAGCTTCATATAAAATCAATCCTATGGTGCTATTTTTAAGGCATCATCAAAAGGAGAAGAATGTTTTCAATATTTCTATGAATAATTAATTAGCTAATTTGTTTGAAACAAAGCTGATAGAAGGAGGCTTGAACGACTTTGACTCAGATAAACTAATGAAGAATAAAAATCTTTTTCTGCATAAGGAAATAAACTAGAATAAAGACCAAGTACTTTACCTGCCAAAATTTCTCATACTGCATATATATTATACAAGCTACGATGATGATACCGTATCTGTGTTAACGTGGAAAGAGGATGCAGTAGCTGACTGATTTCTAGCTCAAATGAAGATACACTTTATCTTGCACTTTTTTTTACAAAGGGACTCATTCCCTCATCTCACAGATATAACACAAGAGGAGAACAACCATGCCCGAATCAGGACTCGGACCTGGGAAGCCCAGATCACGGTTAAAATAAACTACATTATATAAAAGATAATAGATAAGATATCACACTCTGATATAAGATATGAAAGTGTGATATGAACTTTAAGGTTCATCTTCTCTATTAAAAAATGACTTATTTTATTGAAAATTTAAGAGCATTTATGATTTAAAGGAATGGAAGATTATATCATGAAAAGTAGAATGTCACTTTGTAATCCGATTAATTTGGGCCGATACCTCGCAAAGTCATTAGAAAAAAGACAAAAAAGAAATGAAAAAAAAGGAAAAGAAAAACATTGCTTTAAGAATTTATAACTTTTTGAGGAACTCATTTACCATTAAATCATTACTAGATTAAGATATAAATCCTGAAATGAACACTTATGAAACATTAAAAGAAAGAGAAATTTCGAAATAGTTTAATATGAACTACTCCACCCGAAGTATAAGATTATTTTGTGAAAAAAAAATTATCACAGAAAAATTGGATTTCGTTTCTAATAAAAGTCAAAAACAATATAGAAAATCATTTGTCAAAATTAAATCAACAACAAACAATACTTGCAAGCCCGTGTTATTAATTCATCATAATAATTACAATGTCTTTTATATAAAAAAATTAAATCCAAAAATTAAATAAAGAATGTCAATTAAAAGAAATTATCAGAAAGCATTTCAATCAAACTCAAAACATCTCAAGTTCATGACCTTGAACCTTCACAATCTTAAGAACAAAAAAACTATTCATTTCCTCAGGAGGGGGTAAAAAGCAAGAGTGATTTCACTAGACAAGTCGATATTTTTTCAATTGATTTCGGCAGATGTTAAGCGTACAGGTGGTAGTAAAGGTCAGAGCTAACTGTTTCCAAAAGTAAAATTATTCGCACAGGTAGGTCTGCAATAACATCTATTAGGGCGAGTTCCTATCACTGTTGTGTGAAGATAACAACTGCAGCACGATTGCCTGAAATCGCTGTACAGGTCAATAAAGGTAATAACCGGATGTTTTAGAAGTGTGCAGATGATTCGGAAATGGAAAAAGGAACGTAATAATTGTTGTGAATAAATGAAGTTTCCCAGAATGTTTAGCGAGAATATTTTGGCAAAGGTTTTTAAAAGGAAACGTATGAGAAGAGTGCTTGTTTTTTGAAAAAAAAAATATTCTTTAACAAAAGTTTTAGTTAAATTTTAATTTCTGTTAAATTATCAAAAAAAAAAAAATGATACAAGAAAACAGCATTCATTTTTTTTTCTTTTCAAATGTTAAAGATACTTTTAAAAAATCAAATTATTTATCTTCTGTAAAGATAAAGGAATATGTACGTTTAGTCAATAATAATTCTAATACTGATTTCCGTATCTTGACTTAAGAACTTAAATAAGTTTTACCACTCACTTCCAAATCTTCGAAAAATGCGTAACTAAATTTTCATAAACGTATACATATTATATAAAGGCTACAAATAATTAATTTTAAATATAATAATTAAATTTTTTTATATAAATATAAAAATTAAAAATGAATAAACTCGTCATAAGGAAAAGTGTTCCAATTTTTCAATGGCGAGTATACTCATCAAAAACAGTTAACAGGTTAAATTTTGCATTCGGGATGTGTTTTTAAAAATATATTAAAAACTCTGATAATTTTTAAAATTTTTGCATAACACTAATTAGTGAAAAAATAAGGAAATAAAAGTATATTAGTTAAAAGACAGAAACATTTTAAAAATTGCTTTTGGAGGGAGGGGGGCAAAGAAATAGTATGAAGTAAAAATCTCATAATTTCGAAATTTATGATGATCAAAATTATTATCAAATTATTTGTTCAAAAACGTGGAGATAACTTAAAACACATAAAACAAGAGTCCCCGAACAAAGAAAAAAGATTCATTTCAGACGCATTTTTGATTCCTGCATTGCAGCTGATAAATAACATATATTTTTCACAATTTTGGACATTAAAATAACTTTAAAGGTTTTTTTAATGAATAGATTGCTTATTTCGTTGTAGTTCCAAAAATTACAGATCTTATGGAGAAAAAATTAAACAGAATATGAAAAAAATATCTATAAGATTTAAATTTATGAAGCGTTTGTAAAAGATTATAGTAATTAGAAATAGAAAAAATAGTATTTATATGTAAAAAATAGCATTAAACCATAGATTATAAAAACATAAAAATCTTTTTCAACCTCTCGTAAAATAAACGTAGAAAAAAATTCAAAAAATTTCATAAACGAAATTGTTCTAAAATTAGGAACCCCGAATAAAGAATATTCCATAGTTCTCAAAAATTAGTCATCTTAGAATTACTGCTTGAAAGCGAATATAAAATTTCATGACGTTTCTTTATTAATGGAAATGCGTCAGACGTCAAAAAACACCCTATCCATATCTATAAAATTAAGATTATGCACAATTTTGTATTCGCACATTAATATTCTGTAAGAAAATTTAAATAATTATAATGATGATTAATATACTTTGTTAACTTTGTGGTACATAGAAATTAGAGCAAGAAAGGTTTTAGTCATTGGCAGTATTTTTAAACTGAAGAAAACAAATTTAAATGGAAAAAATCAATAAATGCTTAAACTTAAAAAAAAAGCGTACACAAAAACATATAAAATAAAAAATTAAATTAAACATAATGCAATTAATCAGTATTAAATATCAAATAATTTTACTTTTATTTAGTGAAATAAAACTAAACATAATAAAATTAATCAATATTAAATATCCAATAATTTTATTTTTATATAGTGAAATAAAATTAATACAATTAATCAATATCAAGTAATTATACTTTTGTATAGTGAAAAAAAACTCTCAAAAATAGATTTGTATAGAAATAATCCACACTTAAACATTCGTCAATCTGAAGGAGAACTAAAAATAAAATTCATTTTGTATTTCAGAATGACTTTGATTTAGATAGTTTAGTTTGGTTTTAGTTTAGTTATATTAACGTCCCGTTTAAAGCAACAAGAGGGCTATTTCGGGACGGACCTCGTAATTTTGAACCACGGTCAGATGACGAGGACGACACCTGAACTGGCACCCCCCTCTCCACACCACGCCACACCAGCGGAAGGACATTTGGCCTGACAGATTTAACGTGCAACAGACCCCCTCACACAGCAGTTCTTCGGTGGAATCGAGTCTCGAACCTGAAACCCTCCGGTTCCGAAGCCGAGACTTTACCACCGGGCCACCGCGGCCCTTTGATTTAGATAGAAAAACATCGTTAACGCTTTGTTAAACACTTTTTAGAGAAGCGTTAATATCACAGAATGAATTAAAAAATTAATTTTAATGATTATCACTCTCATCCATATCATTTATTTACATTATTTAACTCGTATATTTTAAAACGTAATCAGTAAAAAATAATTATTTTACTTATTTTCATAAAAGAATAAAATCCAAATTTTTTAATCACTGGAGTTCTAAAGAAAAATCACGGAAGTTTAAAGTAGAATTAATTTTCAGAATTTCCTGTTCTGCAGCAATCCAAGAAAAAAAATCTTATACCTTTTGAATAATAATAATAATAATAATTTAGAAAACAATTTTAAGTCCTAGCTAAATTCAATTTCCCATTTGTCCATCAATACGCTCGCTATCAAAAGTTACTGTCCCTAGGGTATTATATTTTTATCCACTTTTATGCGATGTAAAAATAAGAAATTAAAGTGGGCATTATAGAATTAAGATAAACAAGTTAAAGGTCTTGTAGATATTTTAACAATAGTAGATTTAAAACCTCCAACCATGCAGCTCTTTAATAAATGATATAAAATTAATTACTGACACTACGAATGGTTGCTGCAATATAGAAAAGTGAAAATTAACTAAAAATTAAATATTTTCGTATACGACATTATAATTATTTTCATGTGTATGTAAAAGATGTAGGCTGTGATATATCGATGTGATATAGCGTAATCAAAGCTAGATTAAACTGTAAAAAGCCGGCAATAGCCTATAGTTGAAACATGTTATCATTCTTGTATAAATTAATGCGTATACTTTTCATAGAATAAAATGTTTTATATTTTGATGTTAAACTGTTGTATTCAATTTGAACTGTAATGTTCAGCAGTTTCAGAAAAAAATACATGAGTAGAATGATTAAAATCAATAAATCATAATAGCATGCTGTCAGTATTTGCTAAAAATGAATAATTTTATTAAGCTATTTGATAGTTTAGGATGCAATCAAATTTTATTATTCAGCTAAAAATGAAAATTAAGAAATTAAGTCCCGTCAAAGATAATAGAATTATTCCAAAAAAGAATTAAACCTTGAAAGATAATTAAACCTTTTAACAAGAATACCATAAACTATTATTATCCTACGTTTAGAAGTGTATATATGAGGAGTTATACAAAGCCACTTAAAAATCATTCCTCAATATTAAAGCTCTTCTATTTGTTTCAGCATTAGTAAAGTGTGGTTATTATATACTTGTTTAATAGCATATAGATTTTGGTTATTGTTGTGGAGAAAATTATCATTCCTGAATAGTGCGAATTAGCTTGAATACTCGAATTTTTCTAATATCTACTATAAAACAGCTAAACAAAACCACTGCACACATCGAAAATTTTAAGTAAACTGTATACTTTAATAATAGCACTCGATTTCGCTTTAATTGCTGTCTTTCTCCAGTGTTAATTGAAATTGCCAGCTTCCTTTGAGGTATAATAGGCTACTGAGGTTTCCTCTCCTCAAGGATCGCACACTCCCTAAATCCAGGGACAAAAATTCCCTCAAATCCATTTCAGTAAATAGTAGCTGACTCTTTGAGAAGATTACTTTATTCGAAGAAAACTACGCTTACGGCTTTAGCGAGTGGCACAAAATAAAACCGTTTTCCGTTCGCGACGCGAAACACAAAAGTTTAATTAACACCAATATATATCCTAAATTGATTTAAACTAAATACCTCAATTATTCTACTGAAATTTCTTCGCAAATTCCATTTAGAAATTCATTCCCGTATCACAAAGTTGCCAAAGCGGAGGGTCCTCTCTCCAGCTAGCAATAACAAACCCCTGGCGCTCATCTATAATTTGTGCGAAGCACTGGCGTGAAGTGAAAACACAAAGAAGAATCTTCGCAAACAGAGGAAGAAAAAAAAAGCAGAGTAAAAGACTGATGCAACATCTCTCTCTTGCGGCTGTGATATTTATTTGAAAGAATATGCCGATGGCATTAACTAACCCTGTAATCCCTATTTCGGCTGGAAAGATAATTACAGTAAACACGGAGCCGATGTTGCGAGTACATACAACACAAGCAAGAATTTGAAAGGGAAGACAGTTAAATCACTATCGAGGCAAAGAAAGGTTGGAGAAAGAATTTTTACGCCCAGGAAAACTAGTCTCAAAGTCTAAAACCTAATCATACAAATCCCAAAGGCAATTAAACGCGGAAAACTGGGGTTTGGTCTAAATTTCCCCGCAGTAACACTTCTCCTGCACAAGATTAAATTTGCTTCTTAAGTCAAATATTTGATTAAGGAGCATGGGCCGCCCAAAAAGAAAGAGCAGTGTCTCAACAAGCGGAAGACATTGCAGAAAAGTGGATTTATATTAGCAGCTGCAGGCGTTGGAAAGCCTTCTTTCTGCAAGTAAATTTTAATCCTGTTACAAGTTCTCCTCCGCCACCCCCTCCCCCGTCGCCTTCCACCTGTGTGCTACCCTACAAGCCTTGTTAATTGCCCAATCTCGTTTTCTATTATCTTCCTCCTCCAAAGGTGATTGGAAGAATTAGAAAGAATGAAACAAGTGGGGAGATCTGCGAAAGACAAAATGGAATGATGGAAATGGGAGAGAGAGAAAGAGAGACGGATAAAAAAATGGCGTCGCTTTTAAACGACATTTGACTGCTGAAAATGTTGCAGCATTTTGCTAGTTTTATAGCTCAGTCTTTACTGTTTGTGTTTGTGGGCGGATACGAAAAAAAGTGTTGAATTGAATTTCTGATTTAAAATGGAAAAATTAAATTAACTTTCAATATCTTCATACTATTGTTTAATTTCCGTTTTCCCAATGGTTCACATGCATAAATCTTAAAAAAGTATTTTGTGGTAAAAAGGTGGTTTTTCTTGTGGTAATTAAGTGATAATTCATCATATGACAAATTTTATATAATTTCTACATTCTAAAGCAATAATTGGGTGCAACTGTTTAAATTTATTCTTAAAAAATAATAAACAAAATACGAAATACAAACCAAAATACAAAATCACAAAACCAATGTCATAAGCATGAGATACTCATCTTTCATAAAAACGGATATCAAGAGGTATATTTTTATTTGAAACACAATAATAGAGTGTTAATAATTACCTTACTGAAAATAAAGGCAATTGTAATCAGTTTTCTATTACACTTAATTTTTCTACATACGCCTCGCTTATTTATTCTTTCAGCCGATCTATTTCCAGATAGTTTGAAATACAGAAAGGAAAAAAGTCTAAATGACTGAAATAAAACATTTCGATAGTGAATATCAATTTTGCTTCGTTTTGAACACTGTGGAATGCATGCTTTTGAAAACTTTTTTACCAGTAAACTCTGTCCCTAGATTATAAATACTCCAGTTATCAGAATAAATCATAAAACTCAAATTTTTATCTTTAGAAATTCTACTAGGCGAAACTTTTTCTATCATATTTTATAGATTTCACTATGGTGGGCACGTGCGAATTATGGTGGTTAAGCGAACCTCTATTAAGCAACAAAATTCAAAGTAGTTACCTATCTTCAAAAAGAAAATAAATAAAGAATCTAATAAAGAATAACTAAATAAAGAAAATTGAATTGAATTTTAAAAACTGAAATAAGAGGAAAAAAGAATAAGAAAATAAAAAAAATGAAATAAGAAAAACTTTTTAAAAAAAACCAGATTCATTTGAATCTTTTCAATACGTGAGAAATATTGATTCATAGATCATGTAGACTCAAATAGAATCTTTTTCGAATCCGAGACTTATTGCTCTATTAATCTCAAATTGCAAAAGAGCATAGTGATGCATTTAAGTTTCTCACAATTATAAATAAGAAATATTAAAATATTGCCTATGCCAGAGATTATATTTAAATATTGTTTATATTAGAGATTAAAAAAAATCTTTTCATCAAAAGAATCGCAAACTGTTGAATAAAATTCATTTTTCATAACAAGATGAGAACATATTATAATGAATATATAATGTTATGAAGATTTTATTTAGAGTTCTTAATTACGCCACATATTTGATTATTTTTTATCAGTTAACTCTTCTCAGTTATAAATAATTCGGCGAAAGGGTATAATTTCAGAAATATGTCTAATGAAATAATAATCCCTAACTCATGAATCCTTTGGTGACATCTGCTTCATGCAACAATGAAGTTTCCTTGCTTGTTTTCCTTGCATCAGTTAATATTTACCTTGTATGAAAAAAAGCAAATATCATAGCGAATAATAAGCATGGCAATGTTCCGCTTTACAGTGCTTGGGCAGTAACATAGCTAGAATCCTACCACGGATGGCATCATCTAGTCATTTATCAATTCAACAAGTGTTTTCCTCCATCGATTTTAACAATGAAGATCTCAGGTTGACATTTGAAATCATTAATTATATGTTGTTCGTACAAACGAAGACAAACAATCATTGCTAACAGTCTCTGAATCTTATCAATGAGGAATTAAGTTTCTCAAGAAGGTTCGATTGGCATCTTGCAGTATAAATTGTTATGTCCTGACACTGGGTTTTAGGACATTCTTCACAAGCAATCCACCATAAAAATCAAATGCGGCTGAAGCGTAACTGATGGACACAGCGGAAGTAGGCGGTCACATGAAGTGTTTAAGTTTCAGATATTCAGAAATATACTTTGTATTTAAGGAAAGCGCTGCGGATCAGCAATTCTGTAAATAAATACTCAACAACTGAAGTTATATTTATCGTTTTTATCATATTATCGAGAAGATGAAAAGAGCTACGCCGTTAGTTTAAGCAAACAATTAAATTTATTAGGACGAAACTATTTACAATAAGACACTGAGAATTTACCCATAACTAATGGAACTCAGCTCTTAAGTACATAGAACATTGGAGAATAATAATGTTTGAATATTTAAGAAAGACTTAGAATTGTCCAGAGCTTAGATAAACAATAAATAACATTATAAATAACAATGATTATAGAATTCCAGCTTTTAGACAAAGCATCGTGGCTGGGATTCGAACAAAAGCAGTTTGCATATTTAAGGAAGATCTATAATCGTCCAGAACTTAGATAAACAACAGATAAGATTTCAAATAATAGAATTTCAACTTTTAGATAAAAAAAAAACATCGTGTTTGGGAATCGATGTAATGCCGTTTGAATATTTAAGAAAGATCTAGAATTGTCCAAAGCTTAGATAAACAATACATAAGATTTCAAATTACAGAATTCCAGTTTTTTGGATAAAACACTAAGGCTGGGATTCGAACTGCGGAGCAATGAACAGAACTGCATTGTTTTGCAAACTGAGCCGTGGCAATTGTTAGTTATTTTTATTTGTGCCGCAATATATTATCTGCATAGTTTACATTATTACATAGTTTAAATATTCGATACAGATTAGAAATTTAGAGGCTCTTACAGTTTCTCGTTGATTGTTGAATGATGTATTTTGAAATCACAAACCATAATTGATTCTTGTATTTCAGTTTTCATGTTTGGTTATTGCTTTGTTCTATAAAAATGAGAATTCTCTCAAGTACTATATATCAAAAAATAAATGTGATAATAGCTTATTAGAACAAGGTTCTATCTGGCATATAAAGATAGGCATTTATTTGGTCCTTTCAGAAACCAGAAACTAAGATATTTAGTATCAATTTTATTGTGAAAAACATATCTAACAAATGCCGATATTCTTCAATTTTGCTTTCATTACTCATTTAGAGTGCGTCCGAAAAATTCGCAATAATCATGTTTTACTTAAAATGGCAATTGTCGACATCATCAATAAACATCTACTAATGGTAAACGTTGAATAAAAATGTCCTTGTAACTTTAAAACAAATCTAAAACCTTTTAAAATCGAGCTTTATTAAATCGTTTCACGATATATTTTCAAATAGGAGAAAGCCTCAATACCATTATATATAAACATGAACTTAAAATGAGAGGCACATACTAAATTAGAAGAAAAGAATCTAATATAATAATACATTTAAGCAAAAATTGTGCAGTTTTATTTGTTGCTACAAGTTTAACTGTAAAGTTCTTCTTGAGTATGTCTTTCTACTAAGGTGAATTCTAAACGTCTTCTCTTCTAAGATAAATTCTAAAGGTATGTCTTTTTTAGCTCTCCGGATTCGGTTCGAATATTTAAGAATATATCCAAACATTTGGTTTTTCAGCAATCTGTTTGATATGAGTTGATATTTTCAGGAGAATATTGACACTCTAGAGTTGCAATATTTTATAGTAACAGCATTTAAAACCAGTGGGAATGGTCTCCATAAAACGCAGTGGTACATTCTTTAATAAAATTGTCATACCAGACAACACTTTATATGGCATTGGCTTGCCAAAATCACTAAACATTAACTTTTACAGTGAATTTATCAATTTTACTGAATCGATCGTGAAGGTTCATAGTATATTTGATATATTTAAATCTGTGTGCTTTTGAATTATTGCGTTTACTTATTTCCTAAAGTACGGGTTGATTCGCCAGATTCAAATAGGGGCAATCAATTGTGCAATTTGGTTGAAAATCGACTGTTGTAGAAAATAGAAATATAGGTTTAAAAATAAATATAGATTTTAAACTGAATGTTGAACTTCTTTTCAACAGACTTTATTTATAATTTGATGGAAATCTGAAAATTTAGTGTAAAGACAGTTTACGAAAATTCAGCTATCTAGCTCATTTTTGTGTTATTTTTGTCTGAGACTCAAATTTAACACAAATGTTTAGTCATTTATTTGAGGGATGTCTAAAACGTGAAGATTCGCAAAATCTCGAGTTCGAACTTTTCCACTATTACTATACTTTAATATACTACTTTATACAAGAGAGTAAAAATATATACATCTCGTAACTTTTTTTATTTTTATGTTTGATGATTGCGTTTCGAATATTTCAGAACCAATTTCAACAAATAAATCCATCAATTTAATGCAGTTTGTTTAATGCAATTTAATTATGTTAGTATAATTTAATAATAATAAATGCATTAATTTAAACAAATGCTTATTATAAAAAAATACTGACAAATCTTAACCGCTTTGC
Organism: Argiope trifasciata; assembly: GCA_026543055.1. Taxonomy (NCBI): domain Eukaryota; kingdom Metazoa; phylum Arthropoda; class Arachnida; order Araneae; family Araneidae; genus Argiope; species Argiope trifasciata. The sequence goes on from JAPMOQ010040581.1 coordinate 167,875, forward strand.
AAAAAATATCGATAATTATAATTTGAAACATGATTACGCAAATTTATAAGTCTACATTATCGACTGTTTATCATTGCTCAATATTAATTTAAAACGAAGTTGATATTTATATTATTGCAGAGTTTATTCACACCGACTTCATTATAAATAGACAAATCAAAATATGAACTCAATTCTAACACGAAATTCGCAAACCACTCCATTCTCCAAATCTTCTCAGGATTTTCATAAATGAGAAAAAACAGACGCGTTTTAACGAAAGAAAGCGATCATATTACCGCAGTCTTTTGCGTTCAAAACCACCTGATGGCCATGTTAAAGCTGAAAGAGAGGGAGGAAGTTTTGCCTAATTACTAACCCGATCTTCATCTGCAGAAAGGGGGTGCTTAATTGCATTCGCCACTCCACCACATTCCAGGATCCCCACGTTGAAGATAGGGGGTAGATCGATACAATGGGAGAGGGAGGAATTTTCAGAATTTGAAACACCGTGTAAATCACTGAAGAGGACCACTTTGCCGCAGTCAGGAATTTATTAATTTTTTTTGCAATAACGAGTGTTATAACATAAGCAAAGTTTATAACATTAGGAAAAATAAAGTTTTATCGTTCTGATTTATCTTTTAGGAGGGCATAAATGTTAAATAGTAGGTTCTTAATAATAATAACAAAATAAAAACTTTTAAATTTCAAAATCCATTAGGTATTCACTGTTTCGATAAAGAATCTGAAAGTCTAAGACCAAAAAAATATTCTGCATTTTTTAGTGAGTTTAACTAGCAGTTACTGAATTTGTAGGAAAGTATAAATCCTAATTCTTAAAATTCATGTAATGTTTTAATATATTTTTTCATCATATATAAAATATAAATTATGAAATTAAATTTCCTTCTGATTATCTCTTAATGCTAAAGTAAAATGAAAAAAAAAAATTCACGAATTACTTTAAAAATACCAATATCAAAATAGTATTGAATCAAGATTAAATCCATCGTTCTCCAAGAAAGAAAGAGGATAGAAAATTCTTTTTGAAAACGTTACTAAAGAAAATGACACAAAATTATTTTAAGAAACACTTTTTTATGTGCATATACTTAAAATTTTTTAAGACAAGAAATGATCAAAAAATAACAAGAATAAAAATGCTTTAGAATTTCTGACATTACTTTAAAAATACATAAAAGAGCAAAAGGGGGGGAGGGGTCAAGCTAACAATAGATTTTAAAATCTGATGATATTCATAATATATGTCAATTGAAAATTATTAAAGAATATGTTAAGTGATTTGTTCGTCAAAGGAAAAACGAAACAGCTGAATTCGTTGTGAACAATGGACTCACAGATGTGATGTAATGTGCAACTCTCCTGTAAAAAGCATGCTACGCATTAACGATCTAATTAAATTAATTGAGATTTACAAAGATTGAATTTTAATAAGTATTTTTAAGCTATATTACAAGATTTTATTATCGTATTATATAATTTTAATAGGGATGAAAGAAACGATAATTTCGAACGAACGATAATTCTTATGCTCTAGAAACGGATTTAAAAAATAGAACAAAACTTCTGAAATAATTTATAAGTGATACTCGAAATATGTTTTTATTACAAAAAAAATGTGTACTACTAACTAACCAATAACAAAGTTAAAAGAATTTTTCAGAATACTTAGATCAATATAAAATTCGCTGAATGAAAAATTCACATAAGGTATCCTCATAAGATTCTAATTAATGTTTTTAACGATTAGTTAAATCAGTTCCGTGAAACAAACACTGATATTCAATTATCAAGTGCATTAATTTTTCATTTTATTTTGCTATTGAAATAACCATAAACAACAAAAATTCCGCTGTCCACGATTTGCAAAATACGAATTGGATTATCTGAATTATGTGTCGTTATGAAAATAAAGATGGGCATAAAATAACCGCTTTTACATCGCGATCCATGCATCTGTTCCCTCATCATTTCAGATATAATATATAATCGAAGTTGGGGTAACTAGAAACTACATAACTATTCCCACCAAAAAAGTGAGAACTCGCTTACTTGTATAGCAACTTTTCATTCCCAGACCTTCTATATTTCAATTCGAGCGACATCCCCATAAAAAGGGCAAACTAAATTATGTACGACATCCAAATTTGAGTTGATTCATTATATTCTTCTTTCCCACAAGATGTGGAATTGAATTCAAAACTTAATTAGTGTAAAGCATCTGAAACACATCACAATAGCAAAAAATTACTTAGAGTAATTAAGTATTAAGTTATTTTAAGATTACGGGACTTTGTAACGTAATCTTTCTTAATGGTACATCATTGCAGCGAAAAACCTTTCATTTGCAATGATGTATCATTATGAAAACAGATTGGGTACTGAAATGTATAATAATCACCTCCATCATTTTGCAACTCATACTTCTCCCATCATTTAAGAAGGACAGTCCATTATCGAAGTTGAGGTAACTCGAAGTTGCAATTATTTTTTCCTCTAGAGAAACGAAAACCCGCTTATTTATACAGTAACTTTTCGTCCTCTTATCTTATTACTTTAACATCAAAACATTTTAATTATGAAGATGAAAAATAAATTCAAGTGACGCCACAATAAAACGGCAAACGAAACAACATATTAAACGATAATTATGCTCATAAGATTACATAATCGCATACAATAATTATGTTCATAAGATTACAAAATTTGAATTGTTTCATCATGTGGAATTCAAATTCTCATTAGTTTGATGTATTTCACAAAAATCGCGCATGCTATCACTTTATAGTAAGCATTAAACTATTTTAACAATAGAGAAAACTATTGTGATAAATAGTGAATACCATTCATTTGCAAATCTTTTGAAATATTAACTAGAAAGTTGGCATAAATATATATACAGAAAGCATTATTTACTCTTGCTTTTTATTAATTAGAGACCTCAATGACCTTCCTGGTTAACACTGAAAATTCGGGGCATTATCTGAGGTCGATAATGCCCAGAAAACGCAGTACCTTTCTAGAAGTAAAACACTTGTCCCTGAGAAAATTGTCGCTTCGAAATTCTTTAAAGCAGCGAAACCTCATGTGGTGGTGTCGCCTCCCAAAATAAACACAATTTACAAGTACATTCGTCAGTTCCAACATTGAGAAAACAAGATTACACTGTGAGTACAACTGGCTCTGTCTTTTCATTTTAACTCAGTTAAAGCTCGCTTTTAACGCAATTACAGCCCTGAATTCGAGGTTGGTCCGCAGTTGGGTTCGAGACTACGAGCGCAACAGTGGGAAGTAGGTGCATTAAATCGTTTAAACACACGCGGACGAACCTTCAAAAGTGATTTAAGGTTAATGAGTGATTTTTATGCTTTTAAATGCATGATAATTGGGCAGCACTTTGTTAGTTATTCAGAAAACGCAAACGATAATTATGCTCATAAGATTACAAAGGAAAACTATTGAACAATCATTTAAATTAATGACATCAATTTATGGAGATACGATAAAGAAAAGATGATGAACATCTTGTTTATTCTGTCTTGACTTTTAATAGAATTAACTTTCGGTCTAAACATAAACAATGATAGAAAAATCATTAATTAAATTGCAATTAATGCCGTTAATTATGGCATTTAATCGATGTAAGATACGAGTTGGTAACACACAACGTTTACAGTTGATTTATTGACTTCTTTATGGTCTTTTAGGAAATATGTTATTATATTTTTATGTTAATCAGTTCTCAAAAGCACGGCGACATTATCGTGACATTTTATGCATAATGAATTTTCTCTTGAAAACACACACAGATATTTTACTAAGAAAACGTTTATATTTTTTTAGATATTAACAGAAGTTTCATCAAAAATAATGATATTAACTACTTGTTTTAAAGAGTAAATTCAATATGCAATATTGCAAGTTAAAAAATATTTAATAAAACTTATGTATAGATGTTTTGAATAACAAAAAGCGAGGAGTTTGATTTAAAATTATTGTTATTAGAGCGATTGAAATAACTAAACTCCTTATAAGGAATGTCTCAAAATATCAGCTAACATTTTGCACAATATTTGATATATTCCCTCCCCAGTATCCGATTCGCGATTATCCAGGCTCCATATTATCCGACCTGTATTTTTTTGTCCAAATTAAATGAGAAAGGCAAGGCATTGCATTGGCAACATTGTCCGGGCATTTAGATGCGGGCATCTGAAGAGAAATTACGCATTATATAATGAATAGACTCTGGTCTAACAGCAAAAACTATGATTCAACGGTCCACGTTCACATTCTTCTAGCTTGACAGAAATTGAGAGTTTAGTAAACAATAAGATGTGAGAAAGTCATATAACTGCGAGTTTTGGTGTAGAAACCTTGTCTTCTGACATTGGGGCAAAGAAATGAATTGGGGGAGGTGAACTGTAAATTCATAGAACTACCGCCTATCTGACACCTATGTTATTCGGTTTACTTTTTTACCTTACTAGGCTGGATATTCAGGAGTATACTTTAATACTAAAAATTAAAGTATGATTATTATTCGGTTAAATGATTAATTGATAAAGAAATTTTTAAGAAATAATTAGAATTTTTTATACACGTGATTCATATGAATCTTTCACATTAATTTAGAGAATAATAATTCTAATCCGAAATAATTTTTAAAGTCAAATTTACTGAGCCGAAAGTCCCAAAGTTTATATGAGATATGTTTAAGTTTGTGTATGCAGTCAAAAGATTGGATAAAATCAACATAGAATTAATTCAGTGTTTTGACGTTTCTATTATATTCTAAACTATAAAAGAATAAGCATTTTATGCAAAATTTGAGAAACAAAACCAAATAAATGACTAAAGATGCTGGAAGGCAAAAAAAAAAAAAAAAAAAAAAAAAAAAAAAAAAAAAAAAAAAAAAAAGAATTGTTTCAGAGTAAGTTACTTGTGCAGCTGTGCATTAAATTTTTATTCCAAGCGTCACATCATATTTTTCTTCTGGACAAAAATAAAACTTTTTTTCGCATCCTTTATGACAAATTATACAAAAATATTTCTTGTATGAAACCTTTACAAGGAATTGATGACTAAGATAATTTTAGCGAAGCGAAACTTTAAAATCTTTAAATATCAAAGGGAAGTTAAAAAAAGGAAAAAATACATAAAGGTAAATAAATTTTTTAAGTAGAACTTTATTAATATTTATGAACTGAACCAAAAATAATTATCTGATTTGCATTTAAAAAAAGATTTTCTTTTTATACATTTGTTGATAAACAGTCTACTTCATTTCATAACTTTCCATAGACTAGAATTTGATTTTCATTGTTCTAAATTGCATTTTACATCAAATGATAACTAAGTTACCAAGAAATTGAATTAAATACCATTACTTTAATAAAAAATACTCTTTCCAATAATTTTTAAAATACGGAATACAGTTAAAACAGAAATCTATCGCTAATCCAAACTGTATAATTGACTTATTTTTGCCCGCCGAACCTTTTTTATTATCCTATATACATTCATGAAGGAATAATCTGCTTACAGCAATGTTCACTTTTCACCACCTCAAACACCCGCGGTTTTCAACAGCTTTCTGTAATTTAAAATCATTGTGAGAAAATTTATTAATCAGGTGATGATAACGACAGTCATTATAAACGGAATATTCAGCTGATGGGAAAAATGTATTAAAATTATATTTTTAAACCAACTTTTATTTGTTAATACATTACTGACTAGGGAACTTTTACAGAAATTGAAGCGAATAGCTGGAAAATTTAATTAAAAGTGCAAAGTGTTTGGATATGGTCAAATTAAAACAAATTTCCTATTATATAAAGTATTTATCCGAAATTTAGTGCATTTGCTTCCAAAATATTTTGATTCTAGAAGTTTTCTCAAGTTCTGTTAGTAATGTCAGTTGATTTTAGTGTCCTATCATAATTTTAAACGATTTTTAAGTCCACTAATAGTACAAACTTCTTGCAGAAGCTAGCAAATCGATAATATCGTACCAAAAAGTGAATTTTCTTTCTTATTGCCATTGTATGGGTTATTGCTTTCAATAATGATATATACTTCCGTAAAATTTTCTAAGGCTCATCAAAGGTTATTTTAGAGCCAATTTTCAGTAAATAAAACATTTCATCTAGCATTAGAAATGTTTTCATTCTCATAATCGTATAATTCAGATAGGTTTTCTGTCGGCATGTTTGTCTGATAATTATATATTTTAAATGAACTTGTTTTCATCAAAATCTTAAATTTTTGATTCCCGTGAAAGATTAAATAAATTATTGACTATAGTATTTTATTTATTATTTTTTATTGCCACTTGCCGGCTAAATAAAGTATCATCAAATCATTAGTCTTTAAGGCTTTTAAGATAGTGATTAATTGCATGCACGAAGTAAAGTAAGTTAAGAATGTAACGAAGTTAACGCAAGCGAAAAATTGCACAAAAACTTGAACTCATTTAAATATTGTCACAACGCAAAATTAATTTCACAATTCAAATTCAATTATCACTTAACCTCAATTTATATATATAAGTGCAATTAAACTGTTTAATAACATATAACCGCAATTAAACCGTTCAATAACATATAACCGCAATTAAACTATATGATACACGACAGTTATGTTCAGCTACCAGAAGACACATAATTTGCCCAATAAACAACGCATGACTATTAAAATATATCATATGACGTTCGTAGTTAATAATATATTAAGATCAGGAAATGGAAAAGATTTATTACAAAACGATAAATTTATGTAGATGATTACAAAATAAAAATATTCCCTATAAATTATAGAATATAATAAGCCAGATAAATATATTCATTCTACAACCGGAATGCATTAAATTGCTAAATAAATCTAAGAAAATGATTGCGTTGCATATTTGTGTCAAACATATTTTAATAAACATTTCTAACCTCCTAACGTGTTGTTTGTAATTTATAAAAGAGATATTAATATCCAAATGTTTACCTCGTGATTTTACTACTTTTGTGAGGAGGATGCACGCAAAACAAATCGAGAGTCGTCAAATTGTTCTTGTTCCAGAGGGGCGGTGTCGCTTGAAATCCCAGTCATGATATTTCACGGCGGTAAACCTCAAAGGAGATGGAATGTATAGCACTACTCTAAATAGAGACAATCTTCGTATATCACTGTATAGGGAATACGAATCTATTTCCCTTTTTTTCCCTTGGTAAACTCTGAATAAATGTATTTCACGTAAATGATTCCGGATGTTGAATGAGAAAAGTTTATGCAAGAAATAAAAATAGTGAGTTCGATACAATGCAAAGAAACTTTTAGGAATATTTGGCTTGTTTTCAAATTGATGATGGGATAGTTATTCTAATAAATACGGGGACATTTGTAAATCTTGTATTGAGTTGCATATAGATTTAAATATCATAATATGATGTAGGATTTCAGGAATTTACAGTTTCATGCAAAATTAATTAACTATAGATTCTTATGCTTAAAAAATTTGGAAATTATAATTTTATAAAAGATATTATAAAATTTTACTCGAAAAATAATATCCTATCTAGTGATTTGCTGCAAATTTATAATAAAGCTTTTGGGTCGATATTTTAAAACGTTTTTAAATGAAATATTAATAAAATGTAGCAAAAACGTCTCCTTTGCAGTAAACCAACAACAACGGAAACAATTTTGAAATTGTTACAATTAAATAATTATTTTACGAATAATTTAACGAAAAATATTTTGCTATTTTTATAAGCAACATTTTGGAACTAGACTTTGACATATAAATTTGTAAATTGATAGAAATATTTAAATTAAATACTTGTTGATCAGTATATTTAAGCGTGTTTGATATAATATACATTTTTATGCTAAAAAATTTATTAACCATAAGCATAGAGAAATATTAAAACTTTAATTGACAATAATCTCAAATACTTCGTTAAAAATTTGCAACAATGATTTTTGTCGATATTTTTAAATGATTTAATTCCGGATATTAAAAAAATATAGTGAAAAGTCCCCTTTTGTAATAAATTAAGAGCGATGGAAACAATTTTGTGAAACCAATCAGAATTTAATAACTAAAAATATTCAGAGATGTTTAAAGGAAATAATTGAAATTAGACTTTGATATACAAATTTGGTGTATTTGACAGAGATATTTAAATTAAATACTTGTTAATGAGTATATTTCAGCTACTTTTGAATATGTCAATAACCATTTTTGATTTCTTGAAATCCACAGAGAGGAATCAGAATCTTTAAAGTAATAATATAGTAAGGAAAATAGGAACTTGATTATGATTTATTTTTACCGATCAGATAATATAAGAGTCGTAATATTTCGCTATCCCATTTGAAAGAAAATGAATGTATTTATTACAAACATTTAACAATCATATATGTTTTGCATTTGAATGTTCAAATGTTTTCTAAAGCAGATTCAATTCAGTAATTCAAAACTGATTTTGTTAAAATCTCTAACTAGTTTTTGAAAGAAAAGAAATTCTGAATTACGTGTTTATGTTTTCAATTATTTCGATTTTTTTTAAAGCAGACAAAGCTGCCAAATTGGCGACTGCCTCAAAGAATACTTCTGTACCTGTAACAGACTTGAAAAAGCATTTAAAAATATCTCTTTTAAACAAATGGCAAAGAGAATGGGACATTGAAAGTGAAAACAAGCTTCATCGAATTAAACCTACTATCGATGCACTGTGTCCGTCCAACATGTGCTTTCTGAATGCTCAAATTTTGATACACAGCGTTTACATTTTTTTAAATCTAATAATATTGATTTATCTGCTTTACTTGGAAAAACGCCCCATGATAACCTCTTACCCTTTTTAAAATCTATTGGTTTTTATTCACACATTTAGTCTTTTTTTTCAAATTGTATCAATCAATTTTTTTTTTTCAAATTTTAAATTGTATCATATAATTTCAAATTTTTTACCTTGAAAAAACTTCACTTAGTCTGGCGCAGCATGGTCAAATCTATGGCCCTTGTGCCAAAAAAACCAAACCAAACCAATCGATTTTTTTTAGATCCTAACTTTACAATGAAATAAGACATACTTAGACTTAGTTCTATTGTGACTTATAGCCTTTTAAAAGATCGCGGACAGTTAGCAGTTAGAGATTTAAACCTAACGGTCGTCTCTTGTTTTCTCAGTAGCTCTAACAATGGCCAAAAGTGTGAGTTAGATATTTCATGTATCACATTCGCTTGTACAACCCCTTTTTACTAAGGGGGCGGGGGGGGATGGGGGTACAATCACACGCCTTATGGATACAGCACAGAAAAACAACCATGCCAGAGCCGTTACTCGAACCCGAGATGCCCAGATCTCAGGGAAGACTCGTTATATTTTTGTTAGAAAGCCGTCACCGATACTTTCAGCTTGGATTACTAGCACAGGACATTTTGAAAATTCTCTTGGGCATCCAAAAATCCCATTATAAAAACATATTTCAGGATAAAGTTATATCTGAGTAAATATTCACTTTTATAGGTAGAAATTAATGCAAATATTCATCAATTTCGTGTTTGCATTAATGTTCTGTAATAATTTTTTTTATTATTTAAAAAGAACTAGTAATTAATATATAGACATAATTTTATATTATAACCTGGGAATTCAAATACTTTAATAAGATATGTTATGCAATCTTATTTATAATCTATACTTATAATAAAGCTCAATGTGTGTGTGTGTGTGCGTGTGCGTGTGTGTTGGCGCTCTACAGGCCAGACTGTTGGACCTACAGCTACCAAATTTGGTACATGTATACCTTGGAGGTCCGGAATGTGCACCTCGGAGCCCTTTTTTCGAATTTTTAATTAGAATTTGAATTAATTAAAATTTAAGCGAAATTTCGACGTTTTTCCGCTATAACTTCCGAAAATATTATCGGATAAACATGATTTTAGCATCAATTTAAAGATAAAAAAATTAGCTTTCTAATAGTATCAGTATTTTAACATTTAACTTAAGCTTCTACTTGTAATGAATTTTTAAAGAAGCATTTCAACTATATTTTTCAACAATATATTTCGGACAAAACAATAAAATTTAATCTGCAGGAGCACGTTACGAGTGGAAGGGGAAAAATGATCTTTTATCAATAGGTTGCCATCAGATAGATAAAAACTCAAATAAAAAAAAATAATTATTGCAAATTAAACATTTAAAAATGCAATTTTCAGCACGTGTCTGCATGAAATGAAATAAATATGAAATATGTTTTTTTCTTTTTAAAAAAAAGAAAATGCAAAGAATTTTTTGTGACTTTTACAATATTATTAATTAAATAAATCAGCTTTGTTTAATAATAGAAATACATCTATAAAAAAGTCTAAATGAAGTAAATAGCTGCATAGTATGTAGCACGAGTCTATAAATGCTTTAAAAAATGAAGAATATTTAGCTTTTAATTAAAAAGAGATGAACTTGTGACATCAGTGTTTTAATGTATAACTCAAGCTTCTATTTTTAACGAATTTTTAAAGAAATATTTTAACCACGTTTTTTTTGAGCACGTGACTGGATAAAATAAAATAAAACAATGCCGGAAGTTCAAATAAAAAAAAACTATAATCGCAAATCAAATCTAAAGAAATACAACTTTCAGCATGTGAATGGATAAAATAACATAAATATAAAATGAGATATCTTCTAAAAAAATAAATGCAAGGCAATGGATTCTATGATCGTTTGCAATAAATATATAATTAATTCCATAAATTATCTTTATTTACAGGAAACCTGGTTGAATTTAGACAGGATATGCATTGAAATCCCGACTTAATGGCATATTTCTATAATCGTTTGTAATATCTGTATCATTAATTCAATAATTTTTCCCCTTTTTCGCTTTCTTTAAAAAACATATTTAACATTTTGGCAATATCACCGAAAAACACATTTTTAATATTTTGGAAGCATAATCGATAAATTGTTAGAGCATTAAACTCAAAAAGTTTTTTCGAATAAAGTTACCGACTCTTTAACTACTAATAACTGAATCTTTTAACTTTAACTATTTCTTAAATTTTGGCTAATGAATATGTGATTTAATTGAAAATTTTAGAATGCATTACTCATGGCGAACCAGCTGGTCGCCAAAAGCGGCTAGTACTAATTAAAGCCAGAAATGTAATCTTATGCATAATATATTTTTATTCCGATTATTGTTATATATTTTATTACTTTTTGCAGCATTTTTTAATGTTTTCTATTTAAAACAATACTTGTAGGTCATTGATAAAATTTTTAAATACTAATAAGATACAGTTTTGATTTTTTCCTTTCCAAAGTTACCTACAGTGATATAAAGGATAAAAATTCCCAAAACTACAACTTATATTTTGTAGGGAATGAAGTCGTAAAGAAATATTAATTTATTACATATTTTAAACATTTAGTATTTAAATATTGACTAACACTGTTAACTCTTTTAGAAAATTTAAAATTTTCAAAGCAAAGTGGAAGGAAAAATGGTTCAATGTTTTAATTGCTGCAATGAAAATATTAAAATATTTTAAAAATAGATGAAAATTTATTGTTTTTGATATATTTAAAAGATTTGATATATATATATTTAAACCATATCAAATTAATTTTTCAAAAAGGTGTATGTTTAATCCTTATGCTAATTTTAATATCTTAATTTGAAGTTGCAAATTTTTACTGTCTCATTTCAATAACAGTAAAATATATTTTTTCACGTGAAGAAATAAGAAAAAAGTATTTTATACTTGAAATGATGTAAGTAAAAATATATTTTTTACTAAAGCCAAATAAATTATTACATTGCCTCTGAAAAAACATTTAAAATAGAAAAAAAAACTTATGAAAACATTCTATTTTAAAAACGCTGAAATTAATTTCCGATTTTTAATCAAAATAGAGCACGGACTAAAAATTAAAAACCTGCGGTGCTGACTACTAAGAAATAAAGGCTGGAGAAGAAAAAACGTAATTCATTATCCAAGAGAAACAACTTACCTTCTGTTAATAAGTTTACGTGTCGAATGCAGTAATTTAAATTTTTAACTAATTTAACAACAGTAATAACAAAAAAAGTCTTCTACGCGTTTTTATATAGAATACTTGTTATCGCACTTAAAAGAATAATTTTTTTTCTTCTCCTCTAAAAACCTTTCGACGGCTTTTCTTTTTCCGAGTGTAATTTAGAATACTTTAGGTAATTCGGCGCAATTAAACTTCATTATCCATTATGAAGAAAGACGTGGGATTAATTTCTTTGGAGGAGTAACACAGAGGTTAAGCGTTTTTTAAGATGCTGCGGAGGAATACTCCAAACAGAGAAAGAGAAAGAAAGAAAAAGAAAAAAAAAAAGGAAAGGGAAAAAAAACGTCTGATCTTCTAAGTATTTAACTCTTTTAAAATTTAGTGGATTGTGAAAAAAACTATCATAAAGCGAATTAAGGAAGAACTAATCCAAAGACATTAAAAACAAGAAGTCATTAGATATTTTTTTAGAAAAAAAATTTGATTTGTAGCGCTGTAAAACCAAAAGCTGGCGTAAAAAAATTATTTACCTTCATTAGACAAAACAGTGAGCTTTACAATTTAATCCAATTTCATTTGGGTATTACACGTATTTAAATATTAAAGTAACCTCTTAAGAAGTTCTTTTTTTTTAATTTCTTGGTAAAACAAAAGAGAAAAAGAATTGGTCGGATAACAAGGATATTTTTTGCCCCTTAAAGAAAAGACGGGAGCAAGGGGGAAAAGTAGCTTAACTTCGTATTTCCACGCAAATTAACTTTAAGGGCATGATATTGCGCAGGCAGGTAATGAAGAAAAAAAGAGCGCCAAATGAAAAACGGAAGCCTTTCAGATGATGAGTCTAAAAAGAGGTGAGTGTTAGTTACTGATTTTCTGTTTCTGTAAATTAAGGAATAACAGAAAAATCTATTGATGTGAAAAAAAATACCAAAAAAGAAATTTACTTTGAGAAGAAAAATGGTGCAAAATAGTATTCTGAATGGAATAATGAATTAGATATTAAATGATTTTGACTTTTAAGCCGATTTTGAGATCCGAAAGCTTGTTTCATTGTTTTTTTAAATACAGTTCCGCAAGTATGTATAATCTGAAATAACAGAGATTTAATCTCGTGCAAATCCTAACAAAGGGGTGAACTTATTGAAATTGTCCACAAAATGTTTATATGGCTTTTATAGTTTCACTAAGAAAGTGAAACAATGCATGAGTAGAAATCTGACAAAAAAACTACAAAATTTTAATTCATGAATGAATGAGTGTAATTAATGGAAAGTAAAAAAACATATAAGTATTTTTTAATTTGAAACGGATATATTGATTTATTTCTATATCATCAGGAACAACTTCTCCTTGAGTTCTACAAATCTACTGCACACACTAATATAATATTTTAAGAATAAATGATACCTCTCATTCATTTACAAAACATGAAAATTCCTGAAACAATTATTTTTTGCATTTAAACGAAAAGAAACATTGTTAAGCTGTATGACCATTGTCTGGCCCTTTACGTAGTGGAAAGTTACACTTCAATCTATTTCAAAATATAATCCAGTGACTAACGTTGCCTTTCCACACATCCATAGACAGCAAAGTATGAGATGTCATTCTAAGTTTAGTGAACATATGTAGAATTAATTTTGCATATTAGTTAAATTTGACATCACGAAATAAGATGCATTTTCATCACAAAATTTACCAGTATATGCAAAAATACAGATATTATTCGTTACTTTTATCTTGTCTGAAGTCTTATTACTTTTGTCTGAAAAAATTTCCTCTATGTTTAAACATAAGATGCAAATCTACATAGCCATACATATACAAAATTATTCTATATATATATAGAATAACTTTTTGTGCATAAAATAAGCACGTTTGAAAAAAAAATATGCACAATAATATACACATTTTGAAACTTTAGTATATATAATATTTAATGTATAATAACTTTATATATTTTTATATACATAAAAAATTATGCACAAACAAAGAATTCAAACATGCTACTGTGTGTAAATTAATATTTGCTTTGTATCGAAATGCCAGTTTTAACAACATCATGATATTCTGAGCGCGACTTAACTTGTATGGATCCCTTTCAGTACCTACATACGCACACACACAACAATAACAAAAAAATGGGATTTGTTTGTACGAAACTTTCTGGCAAACTCATCAATATACCTTTTGCCAGTCTTTTGACAATATAATTTGCCCTAAATTTATAGCAGTAGTCATTAGATAACATTCCGGATTTAAATCATTTTGTTTATAAGTTATATTCACGTACCTGAAAGTACTGGTCGGCAGACGGATAATTGTTTGAGCGAATGTGGTTCAAAGTTTTGTAAGAATGTATATGTTAGATGACAAATATGCGTGCGGAATTTTATTTACCTATCACATTCTTTTTTCTAATTTAGGGAGTTTCTAGCTATTAATTCACTGATTATTTGATTGATTAATTACCTAAGTACAGAATAAGTAAGAAAAAAACTCAGCGTGGAGAAATCTACAAAACTTCTTTATTACTTTATTCAAGCTGTAAATATTAATTTTTACTTTTACATACATTTGAATTTACTTTAATCGAATTTCTGTTAATTTCATATCCCTTCTTTCTTGTATATCTCTTTCAAAAACATATATAGCTGCTTATAAATCATCACTTGGAGTAAACTCCCCAAAACTTTCTCGCATATTCTGTAATAAATTTATCCTGTAAGAGAACTTTCGCGACTATTGCATGGCAATAGTTGAGAAATATTAACTTTTGAGGTCAAATTAGTATTTTTTCTTCATTTTATCGTGTCCTTCTTGGAGAGTTATTTAAAGATAAATCTCTGGCCTGCCATTAATAATATATAAAAATCAAATTAGTGTTTCAGAGACATTTTTCTCAATCTATTACAATTAAAATTTTGCACAAAACTGCACTTCTAGTCCCAAATTTGATTTATTCAAAGCACTGCGATTTTGAACTATCGCCTTTGCATGTATCTGAAAGTACAAAGAAAAAATCAATTCGAACATGAATTTGTCTCAAAATTTGATATTTATCTACTCTATAAATAAAAATCTGATTACAAAATTTTATTTATCTAGATCTTTTCGTTTTGTAATTATCGTGCTAATTTATATTCGCACAACCGAAGAGACAGTCTTCTCTAACCAGGTTTTTCTCAAAATTTGACAGAAATCTGCAAATTTGGTGTATGTACTAAATTTCAATCCTCTAGCTCAAACACGACACGAACAGATACGTGTTTTTGAACTCTAAAAGTGGAAATAGATCAAACTCTCAAGTTCGAATTTGTTGGCGATTACTATACTTTCACTATGCTGCGTATACGAGAAAAAAATATCTTTAATAAAGTTGGTAAATTCTTCAAAATAATATTTCATAAAACTAAAAACCAAATAAAAAGTATATTTAAGGCTACAGTAATAACTAAAATTACACAATTTGAAAAGTATTAAAAATCTGAAATATTCTTCTCAAATTTTATTTTGTTTTATTTTGTTGTTTTTGTTGTTTTTTAGTCTGTAAACAGACTTTTAAAAAACAAAATAGAACAGAGACACATATTATTTAGTTTTTAGGTAAAGAAAAGTGCAAGAGTTTGATTAGCTCCAGGCAATTATTACCACGCAGTGATTAAACGCGTTCCTCTTCCGCATTTTCTTTACATTTATTATTTCTTCATAGTTCGCTCGGATCTTAAAAAGAGATAACGTTCATCTCGTCGTGCAATCGCTTCTTTTGTTTTTCCTCAAATGATTTTTATCGCAATTAAAGTGTTTCTACGCAAGTTCCCCATTCACCAATTACGGAGAGTAAAAATTGGCTTTTTATGTTGTGTTTAAAGATAACTTTTCCTATTTTCGACGAACATTGATACGTCGTTCAAGAAATTTAAAGTAGGTTTTTTTTTTTTTATTTCTCCTCATTGTTAGTTGATTTTTAAAAAATTTTGTTGGTAGCTCTTTATTTAAAAAGTAATATTTCTGCATTTTTATCTTGTTTTAATATATGACCCTCATTTCATTCTTATCTCGTTTTAGTTTTTGTTTCTTTTTATAGAGTAAATGATTTCATTTAAATTTAAAAAATGACAAACTTTTTAAATAATAAGTTGGTTATTGGGTCTTTAAATGGTACATTCCACACATTGGACGCTTATACATGGATGAGTAAACTAGAATTATTTTTTTAAAGAAACGTATTTACAAAATTCTTTGACATCAGAAAATAAAAGAAAAATTAAGTGGTTATAAAATTAGACCTTAAGTTATGTTGGTATATAAATATCTGTTTCCGCCTTCCACCGTTTGCTCTACGAAATTTTATTTTTTCTAATATTATTAAATGGGAAATAAGAGAAATAAGGAAATAAGGTTTTCAAATTTGAGATGAGAAATTATCGTATTCTCTATTATCGTATCGTATAGAAATTCTTTTCGCTCAAGAAATGTTTACCACAAATCAAATGAGAGATTTTGGTAACATGAGGCCACAAACCAAAAAAAAAAATTTCCAGCCATTTTACCTATCTAACGTCAGAAATCACAGTTGATTTAGAACTATGAAGAAAAATTAATAAATGCACAAAACGAGAACCTCGTGAGTTTATCAATAATTGCTATAATTAAAAGTTTCAATATAAATTTAATAAACTTAAAAGAAAATAAGTACTGAAATATAGATAGCTCGTGCAATTATTGATCAGTAATAACGTAAATAATAAATACAAATGAATTTGCATGAGACGAAATAAAGATAAACTAAGAATAACAAAAAAAATTACATTTTTTTCATTTTTAATCTTAAATTTTCATGAACGAATAAATTTTAAAATATTATTTAATTTCAATAATTTACCTTAAATCTGTTTCAAAAAAATTTATATTCAAAATGTATTTCATAATTCTTACCTACTTTAATATGCGACAGAAAAAAATTTATTTTTAAATAAAATAAAAAAAAACAGGGAATTAGTCTATGAATTTGTCATTCACAAAATGTATGCAAAAAAAACTAAAAAAGAATCATAAGATTTTATGGATCTATAAAAAGAGAAAATGCAAAGCGTTTTCAATAAAATTTCTTACAAAAATCTGGATTGTTAAGTACTTTCACCAATAAATCAGTACCAGTTTACATTTACAAAAACTGTAAAATGTTATTTGAAATTTATCATTAAAAATTGGAAATTTACAGAAACATTTCCTTCAATATAGAACCCATAAATTCTAAAATAACGCCTATAATAAATACTTATTTAAAGATGGCCTGAAATCTGAAATCTTTTGGTTGGAAAAAAAAATATTTCTCTTTACTCGTTTTAGTCTAGAAAAAAATATGCTCTAGGGTGAAGTTAAGCGGCTTTCTTAGATCAACAAATCAATAACTGAAAACGAAGTACACTCATTTCTTCCCATACGAAGCTCGCATATTGCAGTTTATGGAAGAAGACTGAAAGCAATATTTCCTGCTTTGCAAAGTGGAATGGGAACTTTAAAGAAAGTTCAGAAATTCAGTTCCATTATTCAATAAGAGGAAATCGGTATAAAAATTCTATAGGCAAAACAGGGCACTGATTTATTCATTCTATCAAATGCCAAACAGTTTCTTTTGAAAAAATATAATTTCATTTCTACTAATAATAAAGATGAATGTGTGTGCCTGTGTTCCTATGTGTTGGCGTTTTAGAAGTCACACCATTTGATTCAATGTTATTAAATTTTGTACATACATACATTGGACGGTTAAAAAATAATCGGAATGATTTTTTTTGTAATTTTAATTAGTTAAAAATGTAACTGAATTTTGAACTTTTTTTCCCACGATAACTTCTAAAAACATTACAGTATAAAATTGGTCCTTCTCCCTTTCAAAATTAAAAAAATAATTATATTTTTAATCATATAAATAAATGTATTAAAATTGCATTTTTTAAAAAAATTTTAATCATTGAAAAATATTTTTTATTATTTTATTTATATTTTTTTATATATTCCAACATTAGATTATATTGTTGCCCAATAGTTCAAACTGTTTTCACTGCTACAATTATTATTTAATCATGATATGTTTTTTTTATCATTATTGAAAGCTAAGGAAGAAGGATTCTGTTTAATATATGCGTTATTTACAAGATGAATATGAAGTGAATTAGATAAAAGATGAATCGAACAACTGTGTTTTTAATATCTATATGATATTAAAGAATTGATCTCCATGAACAGAACATATTTAAGACATTTGCAATTATGTAAGACGAACAACTCATCAACATTTTAAAACCATTTCGGTTAACCAAATCAAGAGTGATTTTTATCTTATTAACCAAGTATACATTGTTTTCTGATCATCTCTGATCTAATGATTGTTGATCTGATGGTTGTTTCTTTCACCAAAATTGTCATTGGTCATTGGAGCCCTATGAATGATTTATAAATATGTGATCAAAGCCTGTGCAATTTGGTGAGAATACAGACTCAAACGACCAAGAAATTGGATGTCTCTTAAAGTCGAAGAAAAATTCCAGTCAATAAATCTTCTATTAGGGACATTTTTTGAAATCTTTTGTATTTAGCTCTCCCCTAATGTAAAAAATGTAACAATGATTCAACGACTTTTTGTTGTTTCACAACTTAATATGCAACGTAAAATTTTATGCTCCTTTTCCATTCTTTTTTTTACCAATTTGCATTTTCTCTAGAGGGTTCTTGCAAGTGTGCAATGTCATCAAATGTCCTAGATGAGTTAATCTTCGACAACCCCGTCAAGTTTCCCACCTTGCCTCTGGCTAGGTCGGGGTATGTATGGCACAGTATATACGATTATTTATTACATTCAAGATAATGAAAATAACTTTCATGTCTGACGTTTTGTCAGATTCTTTTTATAAATAGCAATATATATATTCTGGTAGTATGTGTTGGCTTTATTAAACTCAGTAATTTTTGGATTTTTTTTCAAAACCTTAAAATGCCGGATCTTTCATATTTTCAGAGAAGCCAAATTGTAAGAGCCCATCTAGCTGGAGCAACAGTGACCGAAACACCAATTTTTATGTGTTTTTAGAGATGCAATGTCTAAGGTCATGACAGCATACACGCAGCGAGACAAGTTCGGCAAAGCAAAATAGTTGGCGGAAAGAAGGCTCTGTGAAATAGACATGGGTATTGTAATATCTAAAAAGTGAACAACTGCGGCAAAAGGGATCGCAGAGTTCAATACCCATCTGAATTCCCCAGTGTTAGTGATTGCAGCTAGAAGGCGCCTTTAAAAACAAAACATTTTTGTTACAGCAGCAATTGCTAAGAAACTTGTCACAGATGTTAATGGCAAACATCGTCTACAGTGGTGTAACACTCCCAAAATCTGGTCGATTGATAAGTGGAAGAAATTAATATGGTCTGACGAATCATGTTTCACACTTTTCCCTACAACAGGATGGCTGCACGTTTGGAGAACACCTGTATAAGCGTAAGATCGTGATTGTCTCCTTCCAATTGTCAAGAATGTATATGGACCTGCCACGGTATAAGTAGTCATTTCGTAGTTTTCTGCTGGACTAATCGTAACCCTGAAAGGTTGGATCACTCAAGAGAAGTATAGAGAAATTGTAGCTGACTAGGTGCATCCTAAGATGCAAACTTTGTTTCCTGCAAGAAACGGAATTTTGCAAGATGATAAAGCCCCTATCTATACAACCAGACTTTCCCAGTCATGGCTTCATAAGCACTAAGATGTAGTTAGCCTTGGCCCGCACATTCCCCTGACCTCAATATAATTGAAGCGCTTTGGTTTATTTCAGAGCTTTCAATACGAAATCGATATCCTCCACAGGTATCTCAGCCAGAACTTTCACGATATTTCCAGAAAAAACGGTATAATATTCCTCTAAATACTATTCAACACTAATAGGAATAGATTTCTAGGTGAATTCAGGCTGTATCAATGCCAAAGGCATTATACTATATCATATTAATAAAAGAATTTTTTATAAATCTGTGGTGTTTCCCTTATTTTGATAATCGCTTGTATATAAACTCTAAAGATATGCTATGTGAAACTAAACAATGACATGCGAACCTATTTTAACCAGGATATTTTTAAAAACAATATATAATAAAGTACCACTTAAAAAATTGATAAAATTTGAATTGATTTAAATAATTTTCTACTTTATGATCACGAGAGAAAAATATCTAGAAGGATAATAAGTACATCGATATTATCCAGTGTTTTACTATTGCAATTCAAGATTTTGTGGAGAATATTGGACTTGTTGAAGAATCGCAAAGATACAAATATAAAAGATCCACAACAGCATCTACCACAATATTTGGCTAGTGTCTAACATAAATAATTATAATTAATATTAGGTGTGGTGTTGCTGTGTGGGCATCATGTTTTAATGTCTGAAGAAGAGATCACCGAATATTTCTGTAATTTTTAGCATTTTCGAAAGAGCAACGGGTCGTTGGGAAATCCCCCCCCCCATTTCAGATATTTTAGAGATATTAATATGTGGCATATAGATAGGAATGAAATGATTTGGTGGTCGAATACATTCTCAAAAACAATGTTGTGGCTATTCTGCCATAATCTGCTTTTCTAATTGAAAGATTTATTTTACAATATACAAATAGAAATTGTTGAAAACATCATCACGTGCATGTCTTCAGATGATACGGCCCTACAGGATGTAAATAACCTGCATAGCTGAAATTCATCAGTGCAGCAAATGTCATTAATATAATTCACAGGTATGTGCATTGTTCACTTTTACTTATCTGAACGTAATTTTTTACGTTCTATATACGGCGGGATCGAGACTGAACATTCAAGTAGACAGTAACCTAGGGGCTTTCAGTCAAAGAAGGAAGAGGATTTAAAAAAAAAATTGTTTTAAAACATTTATTTCCTACTTTCGTTTCATTTATAAGCATCATTTATGTTTTATGAAAATCAAATGTTATATGATTTATTTAAATTAAAATCATATAGCAATTTAAATTTATATGATTATTTTTTATGGCTTCAAATTTCATTTGTAAGTTGATTCAATATTCTAATAGTTGGACAACTGGCTCACAACTTAAATATTCACTCAAAATTATAGTATTTGGATCATGCCAAAAAACATTGTTTATATTGTTGAATGATTACTGTTGTTTTGAATGTTGTCTTAATATTTTGGTTAAATTTAAATTTTTTTTATACGCGAGATACTCAAAAGAAGTTCCTAGAAGATAGCTATTAATCAAAATGTTTGTGATATATGTTTTTCATAACAAATTATTCTAAAAACTTCTCTCTAAATTAAAATTTATTTAAAAAAATATATTGAGGAGAAAAAAGAAAGGCTCTGAATCTCCCATTGTTATAAGGTCAAGAAATCCGGCCTCGAACAGGAAGTGACTAAAACATTCTCGCATCTCACTTGTTAAATTAGTTCAATTTGTTTTTAAGCACATACACTCCATTACTTACGACTTATGATATTAAAAGATAATAAACATATTAATAATGTAATCAACATTTGATAGGATGATAAATAATTTTATTTAATTGCATTTGAAATTTTTCAACCAAAATTAATACAATAATCTGTATGCAGTACAAAATTTTCCGCTCGTTTTATGTTTCACATACTATAAATGTATAACAAATTTAATCAAAGAAATGTTTAATAGAACATTTTTATTAATGTCCTAAAAGGCATACATTTTTATTTTTAATTATATTTTAATTTGTAATTAACAAAAAAGAAAAAATATCATATACAGCTAACAAAAAAAATCAATTCTTCTGAAACAAAACTGGCATCACTCGCAGGGAGTAAAAGTTTTATTAAATGAATCAATTAAAAGGAGAAATTACTACATTACTTCATTTTCTTTGATAATACAAAATTCAGAATTTTTTTTAACGGATAATGAAACAGATAAGAAAAAATCGATTTGAAAATTATTTCTCACCAATAAATAAACTAAATTTTAAAAAAATCGTGATAGTCTTTGTATTGAGATAGTTTTTTAATGTCACAAAAACATAAATAATGTCGGTGTAATCAAGCAATAGATGAATAAACTTTTAAAAGGCTAATATAATATAAAAACATCAAATTTTGAGTTCATACAGAAAGAACTTTTTTTAAAAAATCCGCAAATAAAAATTGAATTCATATACTTTAATAATTCTCGCACTTTGTCTTATTTTTAATGCTATAATTATAATTAACTAACGTACATTGAGTTTTTTACACTTTCTAATAGCATTTGTAGGCTTTTCTAATTCAATTTTAAAGAGTTTTTTTCTACATTACTATAAAATCTAATTAATTATAGAAATCATAAAAAGAAAAAGAAAAATCTATCATAGCTTCAGGAAAATTTTTAAAAAGCCGTTTTAATTGCATATGTCTCTTTGCTACCAATGATGACAAAACTACGAGGATATTTTTTTTTTCATTCGATTCATCAGAATTTTTTAAAAAAATAATAACAATAACAATAAATGTTTTATATATAAAACGCGATCGAAATTTATAAACATATTTAAATCGAAATATAAGTATAATTTGCAACCATTATAACATAAATGTAAATAAGAATCAATTGAAATATGACAAAGAATTATAAATAAATATTTTCCAAAATTAGAGCTTTCGTGATTATCCCAATTTGGCAATATCTTTTGAGACACACCTTAATTTATTTTTGATCTCTACTATACTTTTTCCTTAAGAAAAAATATTTTTAAATGCAGTTTTAAAATCTAGTTAATATTATTAAAATAAATACTTAATAGTTAAATAAGTTAAAAGTATAAGCATATAAGTTATAAATTATATAACACTATAAGTTAACGAGTTATACAGCGTTGTCAAGCTATAGTTAATAGTTAACCATAGTTAATTAACAGTAATGCAGTTAATATAGTTAACTTGTTAAAATATATAAAAAAAATGCAGAAAGAAGGACGCCCATATGAGAAGGAGTGATGGTTTCTACACACCGTGACTTATCAATTAAGTTACTTAAAATTACTCTCACAAAGCCCCAAATAAACTTTCTCCAAGACCCCTCTTTGTCGATTTATATTATTTCTGCTCACTCACCCCACGTACGCCCTTCGCACGACTAGTTTTCTGAAGCCGAGAACTGAACACATTTGACTCGCCCTCACCTCTCGCAACCCTTCCGGCATCGGGGAAGATACATACCCAGGAAGTTAATCAGCCGGTACGGGCCTCGAAGAAGCAACCAAACAAAGCAAATGGAAGAACAAAGAGGACAAAAAGAAAGAAAGGAAAAGAAAAACTCCAAGGGGTATATAGTGCCAGCTCTCCAGACCTAGAGACCCCGGGAAAAATGAGGCACTAGCAAGATAATCTTGGTCAAATTCATCAGGACTGATAGGATTCCCTGTTTTCCAGCCAGAATCACCGAGGAGGACTCGTTAAAAAAGAAAAAAAGAAAAGCGTATCGACACCAAAGAAAAACCCTATTACAGCAGAAGCGGAAGAAGCTGTCTTGTCCTATCTTGTGGGAGTTCACCACCAAGCCTTTAAGCAGGCGAATATGTTAAGAATGAGAAATACCTAGCCGCCCTCCCACCTATTTCCATCGAGATAGGGGTTTTGTCTTTAACCAGGGATTCCGCTTTGGTCATTTTTCTTTTTCCCAGCCCACCCCCATTGTCTTTTGTTTTTTAGTTTGAAAGAAGCCCCCCTCTCTTTCCTTCCAGCTTCCGCAATCTCTTTCTACATACTGGAATAGATATCGACGATGGGTTTTCCTTCGAAGTTAGATTGTGGAGATATTTGTAACATGTCGCCCAAACATTATCCGCCTTCGCTAGCAAATGGGTAAGAAATTTGTGTCACGGTGGTAGTACGGGTAGATAAAGGTAACAAAGAGGGTTCTTGTCAATCATTTATCACTTTTAAAATGGCTCCTCGTTTATTGGATGGGAGATGGGGATTTCTTAATAAACAAACAACATAGGACGACGAAGACTACGAAAATGTAGTTAAAGGACTATGTTCACCAAACTGAAATTTAGTGTTATTGGCTAAAATGTAGAATGCGTTAAAAAGATTTAATTTTTACACTTTAGGGCTTTTTTTATCTTAAACAAATGCATTTTACTTAAGAAAATAAAAGAGAAAATAGCTCGCTAAAGTTATAGTTTTACATGTGATGACTAGATTTGTAATTTACAATTAAAGGTACAGAGATCAGACAAGGTAATTTCAAATAATTTATGTTTAGAGGCGTTTGAATTAGACAATATAATTTGAAATAATTTTCTTGACAGTACTATATTAGATTTTCCAAAATAATTTGCGCAATGTGGTATTTAGCTTGTACTATATTATAATTTACTTCGATGGTAGTTGAATTTTTCTGAGATAAAATTTTTATTCCTTTGATGCTAAGTGAAAGCAATCCCTTTTATTTATTTGTTTGACATCAACTAAGGCGTAATATCTAATGTTCTTCAAACCTGAAACAATAAAATAATCAAATATCACATGTTTCAAAAATAATCATTTTATATGTATACATATTATATGGGTAGCTAACTATGATTGTTGTGTAAAAAATAATAGTTATAACCTTTCTTGAAAAGGATAATTATCTATCATCGAATTTTGTGCTTTCTTGAATAATTTTACGCTTGTTTCCTTTACAGGAAATAAAAGTTTCAATTAAATGATTTAGAATCATATATTCTTGAACGAAACATTTTCCTTCGCGAATACAAAACAATTATTTTTTTATGAAAACATATACTATATTTATCAATTTGAAGCAAGTACTTACAGCTAACGTAACAGTTTAGTAGCACTTGAGCATATTTATTCAACTACAGGGATTATAACTACTTGTTTTATAATTCATGGTTTCAATTTCATATGATGAAGAGAAAGATTCTATTTCTTAAATAAAACCCATCTGATATTTGCGAAAGATTGAACAATAACGTTAGGATTAAAAGTAGCTATTGAAATATGACTACGAAAGGAATTCTTACTACCATGTTGCATAATAAATACAACGGGTAAGTTTTATTTGCTACTTACAGTTTCGAATTACAAAACAACCTAGACAACGCTGGATAATAGATACATTTTACTTTCATGTGACAATGACACCATGTAAACTAACAACAAATAGTTCCAAAACCGAATGAATCAAACATATCTTAATCAGAAAGAAATGTTTTTAGTAGCAAGTACTAGTCGAACTTGATCAAACAGCACTTAGTCAGCTCTTTGAGCTTGTTGAACAAGGATGTCTGTTTCTACAGCTGTAAGAACAGATAAAAATTGTAAGTCTTCCTTTTTACCCTTCATCCACAGGAGCGTAACATCGATTTTATAGGTCAGATAGCTAATCGTCTTCATCCTTTTAGTGGAAGCCACCAAACCATTTGACACACCACACATCCAAGTCAGCAAAGGCAGTAATCCTTTCAAAGATTTTTTTCTCCTTTCCTCTCTGTTTCTTCTCCAGCGCGACAAACAAAAGAAGCGTACTTTTAATGCCTATCATGGAAAGATAAGAAAATGATGTTGGAATGACAGTCAATTTATTTCTTTGGTGAAATTTCTTTTTTTACTTAGTGTCATAGTCGTGGCCAAGTTGCTAATATATCCTGTTATGCTTGTTATTGCAGAAAATAGAATACAAAATTGGTACAGGATTAAAGAATGAATGCTAAAATTTATTGCTAGTAGAAACTGCAACATTTTATTGGGAGGACACTGAAATATTGAATATTTCCAAGGTATCAAAAAAGATTTAAGAACGTAAAAAGCATGTTCCAGTTGAATGTTACTGGTGTATTTTGTTGATAACTAAGGGAATAATTGTTCTTTCCCTGGCATGATACTTCAATTATTATATCCTGGTATGACACTTCAAAATTAAATCTGAGAATATGTTTTGAACAATATCTCATATATTTTCTTTTGTTTCAATAACTTATTTTAAAATCTTTTTTTTTTCCAATATATTAAAACTACATCAATTTTTGATACTTATAGAAATAAAGTGTAATGCTCTGCACGATAAGAAAACTGACGATTTATAGTTTTCGAGACATAAATATTTCTCTTTTAGGGTCATGAGAAAATTATAAAGAAAATTATCATTTGGTGAAACACGGTCAAAAAAATTCACAACTTGACATGAATGTCTGCCATGTACCCGATTCTCCTGTCTGGCTAATAAAGGGCTGGGTTGTTAGAAGTTATCGCTTGATGAAGCGCAAAACTAGAAACATTTTAAGATTAAAAACAGGAATTGATTTTCTAAAAATTAACGACTAGGCAATGCAAAAATCGCGCTGTCATTTCAAACCAGTTTAAAGCGGATTTTATCAAAAAAAAAATCTAATTCCGAAAAAAAAATTGGAAGCTCGCGCGATTTTGAGATGAGGAAAACCATTGTTTTTCTAAATATCGACGTGTGCGTAATTTGATAGTCACGTGATTGTTTCAAACTGGTTTAAATTGGTTAATGATTTAAATTAACGAAGTCAGACGATGACTTGAAAATAATAGTGTTCTCAATGATAACTTGAAATTTGCCATAGCATAATTTAATTTTTCTACTTTAAATTTAACAAAACATTTTTTTGTGTATTTTTGTATTGTATTTGTATATTCTTGGAACAAATTAATAACAATTTTATTGTAACATATAAATTGTTAAAAGGAGTTTTTTTGTACGAAATGGATTTCAAAAGGAAACTCAACATTCACCTTTTTAATTAACATTTTAAATCATTATTAAATAACACAAATATGTTTCAACAAGTTTATATTATCTGCTAATACGAAATCATCTAACGTGCGTTAAGTTCATTTATAAACCAGGAACAAAATAAATAAAATCTCAAATTGCATGTTTCTACGGAACTCTAGACGACAGCAATCCATTTCAGCGTATCCCTGTGGGTGTAAAATTTCTCTTTAATTCTACCCTCCTTCAACCTTCACCCTTCGGGTATGGGAACCATAACAAGAAATCACCACAAATGAAACACAACAAGGACCTTATTTCCCAGCGGAATTTACAGCCATACATGGCTTTGTTAAAACAAAATAACATTATCGCAACATGCCAAACGACACTTAAAACGCTCCTTCCTCTCCAACAAGTGCCGTCGTTCTCCCCAGAAATGCAAGTTTCGGATCGAAACTCCAATATCCCCCTCCAGAATCTGCTGCTAATTCCCCCCATATTAGACTCTTAAATTACTGGACCGCAGCCCAAAATGGCTCGTTAACCCTTGGTCCAACACAAAACCTCCATTACCACTCTCGAACCCAGAGGTGCTCTAAATCAGCAGGACTCTGCGCTATCAAGCCATATTCTGGGCAGCTTCCCTTTACTTTGGTCTGGGATATTTTCTTTCATTAATTTCTTCAATATGTTTAAGAGAACCACTTTGTTCTGGGGTATGAGCAAAAAAGTAATAATTTAGGGTTTGGGCTGTGTCAACAGGTGCTGTTTAAAAAGTAACGAAGCTGAAGGAGAGAGGATATAATAAATATTTTATTCACAATCAGATAAAAATTCCAGGTTATTGCTCAAGTGAAGGAGTCTTTATACGTGTTTACAAGTTCTTTTTTTTTTTTTGGCTACATTTAATCAGATATTCAAATATTTTAGTTTGAAAGAGATAAAATTCTTCTCTATTAAATAATATTTCATGGTATAGGAATATCTAATTTCGGACAACAGTGACATAGCTTTACAAAAACAAATAGTTGGGATTTTCGAACCTGTAACATGTCAATTTCTTTAACAGTTAAGCTAAACAGAAATAACAGACCACAGTTGTGTAATTGAAAATCAACTTTAAAATATGCAAATAAAGGTATAATTGTCTTTCCGAAATATAGTAGAAAAAGTTTCATTTTTCTAAAATTGATAACTTAATTATA
Organism: Argiope trifasciata; assembly: GCA_026543055.1. Taxonomy (NCBI): domain Eukaryota; kingdom Metazoa; phylum Arthropoda; class Arachnida; order Araneae; family Araneidae; genus Argiope; species Argiope trifasciata. Next base: position 195,917 of record JAPMOQ010040581.1, read on the forward strand.
AGTTGTTTATTTTGTAACTAATGGAAATTGGACACAGTTAAAAGCAGTAGCGAATCCAGAATTGAAACAATTCAGCTCATTTGAGTAACACAGCTTAAAACAGTTTATTCCTGATTGCATAATTGCACTCCCTTCAGATAAATTTTATAAAAATATATAGTTTTGAATTCCATAAAACTATAATCCATTCTTTAATAACAGTTCTTTATCATTTGAAATTGAACACATGAATCGTATTAAAAAATGTATAGTTCTAATTATTGGAAAAAAGTCTTTGAGATATTAGGAGCAAATATAAAAGCTGGAAAATATTAACTCACAGTAAAATTTTAAATTTTCAAAATTTACTAAAATTTTGATACACAAAATAGTATCATATTTTATAAAATAGCAATAAAAAAGAAAGAAACTATAATTTGATAAATAATGCTTTTAATAAAAAAAAATTCTTAAATTACGCCTTTAAATTACAGTAGAGTTGTTTTTATTGAAAGTGTTCCACACAAAAAATAATACAAATTTTATTTTTCCTCATTCCATATATTTAACTAAACAAAAAAAATTTATTAAACATGTAAAATATTTGTACGTGAATGATATACAAGGTAAAATACAAGATTCTTAGATAAAATTTTTAATTAAACACAACATAATGAGTGATAACTTTACACAATGCATGTTTCAAAACATTGTTGTATCTTCATTAGCTATTATTTTATTTAATTGTTTAGTTGCATTTTATAATTAAATAAAGTAACAGCTAAATAATTATATTTAACATTTAACTAAAATAACTCCTCAAATGGTAATAGAAATGCTTCTTTTCATTTATTTTTTTCAGCTGTTTCAAAATTTCGCTGCTATAGCTATCTATTTAATAATAAGCAGATAAAAATTATAATATAATACGAAAATGTACTTTATAATACGAAAATGTCTAATAAAATTTAATAAATGAATTTCGTCTTATTCTATTCAAAATTATTAATAAACTTTTACGTTAACTAAGACATAATGCCTGATTGAAATGAAAGAATTTAAAAAAAGAACAACTAAATAACCTAGCGAGATTGGTGTTCCCAAAATCCTTCTTGTGTACGATGTTTCTTTTATCTTCAAGCACAAAATAGCGGCAAGACCATGCCCGCCATGAGGGCTCATATTTTGATTTTCGGAGTCCACAATTGAGCGTCCAATCTTTTATATAAATCTAAGAATTTGGTACCAATACTACAGGCTATCATAAAACTTATGATTTAAACTATATTTCATCCGATTAACTCAAGAGTTCTCAACGGGAAGGATGGGGTCCTGCTGTGGACGAAGGCACTTTCCGTGGGAATAGTAGCGAATTAAGAGGCAAAAATAATTAAAACAATTTGATAGATAAATTTTTATTAAATGTTTTTCTAGTAAAAACGGTTGTGTTCAAGAAAAGGTCAAGCACATCATTCTATATTAAAGCGTTAGAGTCACCGTTCACAGACAGATATACATGATTTTTAAAATGTTATTTTTTGAACTCTAACAAATATGAACCATAGAAAAAAGTGAAAGTCTCGAGTTTGAAGTTTTATCTCGTAGACTTGAAATAAGATTTTTAAAAATGGGGTTATTTTCAATCTTTGACTAAATTTGTTGGTCTTTAACTAAAGTTACCTGATTGTTATTGAAATCTTTTCAATTAGAACCATGGAATTATTTCAATATGTATGGTTTCAATGTTTTGGTTTAAAATAAATTAAAATGTCAGTTAAGGAGTATACAAAATGTTTATCAGCCTTATTTGAAGAATAGCTTGATTTATTTAACTTAATTTCTACTTACTAAAATTAAAATTTAATTTAAACCTCATTCTTCAATTAATTTTCTAAGGACTGCTAGGAAAGCAGATTCGGAACTTTTGTAGTAAACAAATAAGAATTATTTTAATAATTAAATCAACATCGATGTTTATGATAAAATGAAAGTTTTACCACACCGATGGAAAATAATATCGCCTAAATAAGAAATGCATTAGAAATATTTTTATCTACCTGATATTTTTCATACTGAATATGCAGACGGTTTTCACAAAAATTCAGATTTTTAATCTATTGATAAGGTTGAATCTGAGGCATTATTATTCATATATTGCTTACAGGAAAAATTTCTTTCGGCGTTTTTATTTTTTCTTCTTATAATTTTGAAATGTATTTTACAGCCCGTGAAATGAAATTCGCATATGGCTTAGCTACAAACTTTTCAAAATCACAAATTTTAGTTTACTTAAATTTAAATATTGTTGCTTTTATTTTATTTCTATGAAACGGAGAAAAATATGGAGAGAGACACTTGTCGATGCTACTTTTATGTACAGTATCATATGTTTCTTCGCATGAATATTTAATTTCGATAAGTTTTTTCCAGTAATTATTACCTTACGCTATTGAAACTGATCATTTAAAAATTACAAATAATCTGATTACCATGTGTCGAATAAAAATATGGAATTTAAAACTATAAGAGGATACGAAAATAACTAAATTATGATTAAAATAGAGAAAATATTCAATTCTAATGATAATTTTGCAGTTAATTATATATAAATTGCGTAACATCATTTTTAGATCAAAATGCATAAAAATAAATACAACATCATTTTTAGATCAAAATAAATACTATTTTTCAATTTTAATGTATTAAAAAATAATATTTTTATATAATAATAAATTTGTGATACTTCATATTTTCAAAGCAACAACATTAATTTCTCTTAATTAAATTTTAGCATGTTTATGCAGAAAGATTTTATGTAACATGAAAATACCTACGATGATTTTTTAAAATTTCATTTAGATACTATATTTATCTAAATTTTACTTTTTGCAAAAATAATAATAATAATATCCATAAACACGAGATCATTTAAAGAAAATCCACCATGTTTCTAGAAAAAGCAAATCAACAATTTCCTTTTATATTTCAATCTATTTTCAATGGTTTTTATACCTAAAATTTTTTTAAAAAATTGATAAAATGCTTCTATTCAAAAATCATTTTGTTCCCTCACTTTTATTATTATCGCATTTTTTAGCAGTATTCATACAATATCGAAGATAAGCACTATCAATTAATTTTTGCCTATTTTGGAAATACTTGAAATAACATAGAATTTTCTTATAAATTTACAGAATCTTAACTATAACATTTAAATTCGGCAATAATAAAATTAAAATTACATTAATAATTTTGCATTACTGTGAAGTTCAGATGACATATATAATTTCTATGGATGATATTTTTTCATTTTGAGGTGACACAGAAAGGTCAATTCAAGTAGAGTGTATTTATTAATTTACCATTGAAAGATTAATTTCCTAAAGCTTATGAAATATTTCTCTCCAACGAATTAATTTAAAAATCCCCTTGAAAATAACAAAAGCGGCAAATTAAATACATAAGCAAGATCAAATGAAATTACTGTAATTCTCGCTTTCTTCCATTCAAGCTTCTGGCACTATATTCTATATCACATTCCAGTAAAATATGATTATACAGAACAGCATAAAAGAGAAAAATGCAGCATAAATTTAGAACTAGAATAAAGTTTTAAAAAAATCTGTAACATTACTCAAAAATATGCCCGTGTATCAAACTTATTTGTATTGTGCAATAGTGAAAGTTCTTCTCATATAGGTCCCACGTACTTAACAATATCAGACAATAATCTCTAGTAATGAGCTGCTTAGATTTTATTCGTAATCAGAATGATTAGAAATATGGAATTCTGTGCGATGTTTAATTGCAAAATATGATTTTTTTTTCATCTTTGAAACATTTTTGCTTATTGCATTAACTCCAAATTTCCATTTACTTATTCCCCCTTCTGTCTTAAGTGTAGAGAAATAAATTAGCAAAGTATGACGGATTTCTTTAAATTTATAACATATTAAATCTAATAAAATTTTCAACCGTTTTGTATATTATATATATAGACAGAAAGAGAGAGAGAGAGGAATAATATGCTGAGGAAAGGAGAACAAGCGTTAGTGATTGGAAATAAAAAATTTCTTCTTTTCAAAGACAAATAAATAAAACACATCAATTTTTAATACATCAGTGACCAAGCATCAGTAAAGCCCGAATAGGGAGATAGAAAAAAAGGGGGTAGAGGCCGGGTGGGAATACAAGCTCAACTAAAATGTTAAAACAGTTCGAGTGATTAAAAAATAGTTATTCTGGGAATACAGATAAATTGAAGTTTATGTGCGTGTGTGTATATATAATGCTAGCAGGCAATAGCAGATAAATAAAGACAATATTTCTTTTGATTTATCTTCTAAATAGCATTTCGATGATTAATTTTAAAAAATCAGCAACTCTATGTAAAACCCAGTTCTTCACAAATTGTTGTTCTGAAATTTCAGTAAGAACAGAGTTCAAACATTGTTATGACACGCTTGACATACAATTCTGTCCAAAAAACATTCTTCTTCATGTTGGCCGAAAACATGCATCTGCATTATCTCCCGATCACCTGTGCTCCAATCACTCATCCACATTTAACACTTGAGAGGGTTAATCTTTTCCCTTCTTTCGCAACCCCCCCCCCCATTCTTTCCCAAATGAACAGGAAACAACGCAGCCAGGCAAGTACACGTACATGGCAGGAGAATTAAATTTTTAAGAACAAAGCTTTTTGAAAAACAGAAAGGGGAAGGAAGAGAAAAAAAATGTTTTCCCAAAATCCCGAAGTGTCCGATGTCGGTGGCATTGATTAATGGGCAGCCTTTGTCTTTGCCTTCATTAAATGCTTGTTGAGAGTCGGCCCTATGGCTCGTTAGGCTTAAAAACGCCATCAAACATGGATCCTTCTATTAAAACATCGCGGCTTTTAAGACGGCGTCAATCGGGGGGAGAGATCGGGTCTGTAGGATCGGGGGCACTGCAGGCAAGGAAGACGGCAGGAAAGAAACCCGAAGATCCGATCGAACAGTGAGTCTGCCCCATAGATTAGAAAGTACTTTTTCGACATGACGTGTTTTAAGAAAAGTGTGAACTAAGAATAATCAAATCGAATAGTGACTTTCAGGCTGAAAGGAAATGGAACAGAAAAACGAATCGAAATTCTAACTTATCAGTAATTCAGGAATAAAAAATGGCAGATGCTTGGTCAACAATATTTAGGAACATTTTTAAGTTGTTACTCTACTATCTTACTTTTTTTTGTTATTACTCCATTTCCTAATTTTTTTTGCCCTCTATTCTTTTTTCTTACTACCTATCATTTGATTCTAGTGTTTTACATTCCAAAGGACCTTAATAAAAATGAGTCGTCTGAACATTTTCTGTTCTGTATTTTTGATGGATTATGATCCTTTTAGTAGAGTTCCAACAAAAAGGTTCATCTTTTCCCTTTTCAAAGATATTTTAATAATTTTTGGGAAAATACAGACAGCATTTCACTTAGTCAAACGTTTGCCAAATCGCGTGAGTTCAAAAAACTCTTTTCCTTATTTAGTAAGCCAAAATGCTATATAAGTTTCGTTTTAAATCACACGGTTTTTCACAGTAAGGCAAGATATGAATTTCAGTTTTTAAATTCAATAACCAAAACGTTATTTCATTAAAAAGTACTGTAAAAAAGGCTGACAATGTATATATGAAAAAAAGATCAATAGACAGAAAATCTGGAAGTACATTCACTTTTACTATTCCTTCTCAGCTTTGATAAGTTCGCAATTTTGGAGGCATTTTAAATCAAGCTGTATTTTTTGATAATTTAAGCATATAAAACACATATTTCAAATCTTTAATACATGCAAATAGAGACTTCAGAGCGTTAAAGTTCATTGTTGTCCAGACTTCTTTTACAAGTAGATTAATAAAATACAACTACCTCTTAATTTTCTACATTTAAAAAAATCTTTCTAAATAATGAATTTACATCGGTACAAATAATTTTTCAATTCAAAATATTTTCACATGTAAAACAAGAATTTATTATGCAGATAATTTGCTCTAGTATATCTTCAGTTTCACTTTCTTAATAATTTTATATACTAGCAAACTTTGCTTTGACATCGTTAAAGCAAGAGCAGCATACACAAAATTCACCAAGTGGTGTATTGAAAAAATCATAGCTAATTTCCAACTATTTTTAAAAGTTAATATTATTGATGAGAATCCTGCATGAGTTACAACTTTTGAATAATATGGAGTTGATGAGTTGGAGATTGACCTTGTGTTTTAGATAGGCGAGTGCATTTGCTAAAAATGGTAAAGTAAGAAACAGAAATTGCTAAGAAATGATTAAGATTGTAATAAATATTACTGTACGTTTCTTTTTTTACGAAGTGTTATTGAGAAATATAATGCTATGAAATTCTTAAACCCATCCGAATTCGGCTAACTTTCGATTACATTCTTCTCACAATTTATCAAAATAGACTCATTTGATATCATACCCGCCAACTAATAGGAACCTTGCTATAACAACCATAAAGACCAGATTTATTGTTCTAATTAACCACACTTATTTTATCTAGCCATAAAAATGCAGAATAATAAACGAAACGTTGTTTTCATTTATGTTAATCAAATATAAGTTGGCTTTAAAAGAGACTGCATTGTAATTTACTCATCAGTGAGTCAAATGATTCAGAACAAACCGCAGACTAAACATGAGGTGTGATGAATAATAGCGGACAAACAGGCTGTTTTAACATTTCAGTCAAATGAAAAACTATAAATAAACAAAAAAGATATGTAAATGTTTTTAACCACAGATAGAGAACGTTGCGATTTCTATTTAATGTTTATTTTTAAAAAAAAATGTAATTGTTTAAAGTTAAATTTGTTTAGAATGTTAAGCTAATCATTATTTCCTTTCGCAGCATTCATAGAATTGTTAAGTAATGTGAAATAGTCTTCTAAAATAATACGTAGTTAGCCTTATTTCTAATATTTTACATTTTAGATAACAATCTTTAGTATATAACGTTTAAATCTGAATAATTCTGGAACGGTTTTTAAATTACTAAACAATTTAAGAATACTTTTATGAAAGGACTTATTTGGCAAAACATTGGAACTATTGAAATTCTTAGAAAATTATTTGTAGAAGCTCAGAATTCTGTATTATTTAATGATAAATTTTCGAAACTTTATATGCGTATTTAAATAAAAGAACAATCATTTTTCAAACTTTAGAATTCAGTTTTTAAATTAGTTTTATAACCAAACTAATGTAGAAAAAAACAGTTACTTAAGCATAAATTTAAATAGTTAATTGATAGTAACAAAAAAGTCGTTAAATTAATCTAAAAATGGCGTTTTAGCTTTTAACCTTCTGTTTCTTAATTATAGTTATATTACGCTTTCTAGTTTAGGAAGATATCATAGTGTATTAATATAGTATTGGTGAGATATTTCATTTGATGCCGCTTTTATATTGTATGACAGTATTTAATTTGATCTCAGCTTATTATTTCAACACTTTATTATTCGATATTCGGGAGTAATCTAGCACTACATTTAAGGAACTGAAAATAATAATGTTATTTATATACAAAGTAAACACTATTTAATGAACTTCAAATCAATCATCACTGGAATAAAAATCAATTATCACTTATAATTTGTTTAATGCAGTAATTATTATGGGATGAAAAAGTTTTTTAATTATTAAAACACCAATATGATTGAACATGAAATTTTAAGTGGATTTTTCTTATAGAAGTGCTATTTTCACTAAATATTTTATAAGGGCATTATCTAACTGAGTTCGAAGTATAATATTCGATTATAATTATTGTTCGAAACATAATTCTCATTTTAATTGACTTTTGATATCATAGATAACACTTTTCAACAATAATTAAATAACTGTTCTTTTATATTAAACAAAGAGAAATCATTAAATATTTGCGCAGATCTATAATATACAACGTTTACAAGTTTGGAATTATGCTAATTTTTCTACCCTTTGTATGATTTTTAGAAGAAATTTAATTTATAGTTAAATTCGGCAGAGCCTGACCATCACCGTACGATAAAACATAAATACATCTGCTTGTAATATTACTGACTAAACTTTCAAGTCTGATAAAAATTTCGATGTTAAATATACGGATGGGTGCATAAAATATTAGAAACAGTGTTTTTAAAACATTTCATGATACTGCCATGTACATTGGCTAAATTAAGCACGGTATTCTCGTGATTATAAGGACTGAGAATTCAAAGTTTTATCATTCATAACATTCTTTAATTATATAAGATTTAATGTTATGGAAAAACATTTTAAAAATCTACTATTTATTGACTAGAAGTGTAAATACAATGGATGTAAAAATTGAATACACGAAAAAAATGATTTTAAAACTTCAAATATTGATCAACATGTTAAAAACAGAATCATCATTTTTAATTTCATTTATCAGAAAAGCCCATCGATGTTTGAGGGGTCTTTCAAATTCTCTTATACTAAAAATTACATTCTTTCAAAGTGAATGGCTGCGCGGTTTTTATTGAAACAATATTTCATTTTTCAGAATGTCTATAATTTAAACTGATACTGTATTCACAAAAATCTAAATAAATTATAAGGTATCGGAAAATCATCAAACGAGTTTCTGTAAACTACACGTTAAGAAAATCGAACAAACGGAATGCAAAGTGATTCGAAACACAAAATTCAATACTCCACATTGGAGACTACAAGATCAGGAACTAGTAAATTTGGCGATTAGTGGCAAGCATTAAATACTCAGAAAAAAAAGACTTGCCCTAATTTAAGTTAGATTTTAATTTATTGGAATTCAATCGACGTTTTAACGATTTTTCATCAAAGCAACATTGAATCATGTTGCACTAAAACTAATTTTACATCAATTAAAATTTTTAAAACTCCATTTTCTATCAAATTCATTTTAATTCCATGCTCTTTAATCTTAATATATTTTTCAGAATTAACTTTAAATACAATTCGTAAAAATGCTTTTTAGTAATTAATATCATGCCAAGAAAAAAAAAATTGTGTCTTTAAACATTAATTCCCAAAGCCAAATTTTTGCTTTAATATAGTAAATATAATTTAATATAATAAAATTCTCAAACTGGCATTCTCTATATACACATTCTAATGTAGAACATGTCACTGACAGAAAGCAATGGCTGTCGTAATCAATCCAGACGAATCTCGCCTAAGATAGTTTCATTCTATGACTTTTTTAGACTACATTGCATATAGTCAGGAGGTATTATATTGTCTAATTTAAGGATATTATAAATTAAATTTTGTCTGGCGTTTTTCCCATTTAGCAAAGTGTAGAAAGCTTTAAAATAATGAAAGAAGATTGAATTTCATAGTGTTTGTTTGGTAAAGACACAAGTGATATATGAGACGAAATTTAAAACTTTATTTTTTGTAGGATCATTTATGTACTACTAATAGCTTACCATTGAAAACAAAAGAATTTTTTGGCCTAAAAGTTTAGGAAATTAATGAAACTAAATTAACATTAAAGTACACAAATTATTTCTTAGAATAATGTAATTGTAGAACTTAATTTACATGATTTCCTTCCTTTGATCGCATTTTCGAAAGAAGAAATTATTTAAACTTAATTAATTACATGAAACTTGAAAAAGTGTGTGACACAAAATATGTAAAATTTAAAACAACTTTTCCTTTACTGTCTTTAAACAATAAAATACTTAATATGATTCAATTATAATTAATTAAAAGTTAATTACGCTAATAAAGGGTATTAAACACTTTAACTTGTTTTTCAGTAAAACTAATAAACGTATGGAAAATATAATTACTGGAGAGAAATAAATTACAAGTAAATTAATTAAAGTTTTTATCTTTACTCAAAAGTAAAGCACCTTTCAGAAATAAGTTAAATATTTTTACATTACTACACAGCAGAATGTATTTCAATGAGGTTTAATTTCCGGTAAAACAATTATAAGAGTGAAACAGTTAACAGTTTTTTTAAGTGTTGGTTATTTTCAGTGCTGTACTTTTAAATTAAAAAGAGCTTTCAGAATATTGCAAATCTCAATTAGAACTTGTTTTTGTAAATATCATTTGATAATTACTTTATTGAATAAATTTTGAAATTTTTCTCAACACAATCAATGCCATGGCTCTTGAGCCAGAAAAAAAATCCAATCCAATCTACATTTTTTTTCTTGTTATCAATCTCGTAATATTTGGAAATTTTTATTCAATTAACTTACTCCATGGAAAATATGAACAAAATTTATACATTTATAGATTTTTTCATCATTTCTTCCAGTGCAAACTAATAGAAACAATAAGTTTTTTAAAGGTAAATCTTTGTACCTACTTTTTATTTTCCAAACTAAACCATAATTATTTCAGGACAGATTTTGAAATTTTGAACCTTGGTCAGATGAAAAGGAAGACACCGAATCAGTAAAGCTTTTCCTAAATTCCGGCACCGCACAAAAGTGGATGATGTTTGATACGCCAACAACATAACCTATATCAGATTTACATACACTTTTACAATGCTTTAATTTAAAGTTAACTTTAACCTACAATCTTCCAATCATGCAATAGCTTTATTATTAACTAGCCGCCTTTGGCGACCAGCTGGTTCGCCATGAGTAATGGGTTCTAAAATTTTCAATTAAATCTCATATTCATTATCCTTGAAGTAACTCCGGGCATTGATTGGCCTGAAATTAATATTTTCTTTAAGATGATGGACTGAAAGCTCTAAAAGAACCCTTTTTCCTAATAATATTCTTTAATTTTATAAATCAGTCAGTTTTAATGATGGATTTCGAAGACTAATTGGCGTAGCAACTTTTATTTAAAATATTAATAAAAATATTTTGTAAAATATGGCTCACAGAGCAAAGTATGAAGAAATCTAAAACTCATTATTCATAAATGCATTGTTTGACTCAAACTACATAAAATGTAATTATTTACTTCCTTTAGATCAAATTAATAGTATTAAACAATATATATGGCTATTAATAATATTTTACAAATTGGCCATTGGAAAGGAATTTGAATGCAGATCCTGTATAAATTCAATCCTGTATAAATAAAGATAATTTATTCAATTAATGATTTAAATATTGCAAACGATCATAGAATCCTTTGCCTTGCATTTTTTAAAGAAAATATCACATTTTATATTTATTTTATTTTATCCAGTCACTTGCTAAAAGTTGCATTTCTTTAAATTTAATTTACGATGATAGTTTTTTTATATATTTTTTTAATTTGAACTTCCGTCAAAATAATGGCAACACGGTGATAAAACTCAATTTTTTCCCTTTGACGTGCTCTTGCAGATTTTATAGAAACCTTAGCTTTGCATTTATTTTTTTAGAAACTATCACATTTTATAATGAAAAAATATATATATTGAATTAATGATACAGATATTGCAAACGATAATAGAAATATGCCATTAATTCGGGATTCCAATGCATATCCTGTCTAAATTCGATTTGGTTTACCGTAAAGAAGATTTATAAAATTAATTATTTAGATATTGCAAACAATCATACAATCTTTTGCTTTGCATTTATTTTTTTAGAAAATATCACATTTTACGTTTCTTTTATTTTATCCAGTCACGTGTTAAAAGCTGCATTTCTTTAGACTTGATTTACGATGATAATTTTTTTTTCAAACTTCCGGCATTCTTTTATTTTATCCAGTCACGTGATAAAAACATAATTAAAATATTTCTTTAAAAATTCGTTAAAAATAGAAGTTTACGTTATAAATTTAAAAAACTGATACCGTTAGAAAGCTAATTTTTTTATCTTTAAATTGATATAAAAATCATGTTTGTGCAATAATATTTTCAGAAGTTATAGCGGAAAAACGTCGAAATTTCGCTTAAATTTTAATTAATTCAAATTCTAATTAAAAATTCGAAAAAAGGGCTCCGAGGTGCACATTCCCGACCTCCAAGGTATACATGTACCAAATTTGGTAGCTGTAGGTACGACGGTCTGGCCTGTAGAGCGCCAACACACACACACACACACGCACACACACACACACACACATTGAGCTTTATTATAAGTATAGATGAAAAATTGCATCCATCTTCAGTTTCATTTCTATCCGAAAGCATTTAAATATCCTGATATGAAAATTACAAAAAATTTTCAAATACCTCTATAAAACATGAAGAATGCTAGCTTTTGTAAGGAAAGGTACTTGCTTCCTAGTTGTTATATTTATTTTAAACCATAGAAAAATAAATAATTTCTCTTTTAATATCGCATCATTTTATCATGATATTTCTTCGATTAACTTTTTAAAAAATGTTGGCAGTGGACCGAAAAAGTTTTTTTAAAATATTGTCTTTAAAGCAGAGAAAAATCCCCAACACATCAGTGTATCATTAGAATAGAATATAAGCATTACTTACACTGATATACTCATGTTTTCTCTGTTTTAGAGGGTAATGTTTAAAATAGCAAGAATATAGTAAGGATAATACAACAGTTTTTCCCTCCTCTCATCTTAAAGACTTTTAACAATACAAATAAATAATAGCGATATAAAACATCAGCAAACTATCATGAAAAATACAGGAATAATAAAATATCTGAACCTGAGGAAAGTTACATTATCTTAATTTCATCATATATTATCTCCTAAATTATTTAAAAATACAATGCAACTAGATAATAAATCATGAAAATCCTTGCAATCATTAATTGTACCTAGTTTGTAACATTTTATTTAAGTTTTATACAGAAGATGAAAGAGGAAAGTAGAAAAACAATCAAAATATGTCTTCGTAAATATGTGTCCATGAGATATACCATTAAGATATTAATCTCAAAATGTATTATTTTATAAATGGAACCTATCTATCTGAAATCATTTTCACACTTTCAAAAGACGATAATTTCATTATTCTATAACAAAAAAAGGTGTTGAAAGTCATATTTAAACAAGTGATAATTTTTTTATCAGATGGAAACAGAAAGATGCTGATATGAATTTACCTCTATGAAACGGTACCATTCTTTATACCGTCATCATAATTAATTTACAATTGTTTCCCATAAGAAAAAAAATCGAATGATAAATTTATGCCTAGATAGAGGGAGTTGTTCTAAAAAAATAGTTTTAAAATTTCTTTAGAACAAATTTTATAGCTCATATGATTGATAATCATTGGAATTTGACGTTATTTCTTCATAGAATAAAAAGCTTTAAGTCCATAAAGAATGATAATGTCCTCTGATAAAAATAGTATTAATGAAAAGACCCAAAAATTGATTTAAATTAATGATTTCTATTCAACATTAATATTTTTTGAAACATGAATAATTATAAAAAATTAAAGAGAAGACCGTAATTTACATCTAAATTCATTTCAAGGAAGTTAATGGGAATTAAAATACTAGTATGCAATAATAATAATAAAAAAAAAAATTTAAACACACTTTCACTAGTGTACCTAAAGCTAGAAAATCATCTTTATCAAATTTATGAACACAAAGAAAAAACCGAAAAATCATGACGCATTGATAAAAAATATTCTACACGAACAAGAATTCAATCAAGTTTACATTTTAATTTTTTTAATGAGAATTTGGAACATTTTTTTCATATTAACATTTTTTGTCATCATGCCCAGCACCATATACTTTCCCTTTTAACAAAATATTTCTACTTCCTAATACTAATTAATATCATCATTAATTATTAAAATCGTTTTCAGTTATTTTGATCTTCAAGTATTTGTAATTCTCCCTTATAAATTTCTAAGATTTTATATTAATCTTTCTCTTATAATCACAAAAGAATGGCACTTTGTAAAATATGCTTCTTATTTATTTCTAATAATTTTTGCCTAATCACACGGGCTAAGTATCAATATTATTGTTAGTTATTTTAAGTAATACAAAAAATAAGCCAACATAATACTAAAACCCGGAAAAAAAACAAATAAACAAACATTCCATATTATTATTGCATTTGAACCTATGAAACCGAGTAACATTTATGTTTAAAATTTCAAAATGTAACATTTAATAAAATAATTGTTCAGGCTTTTCTTAAAATTTGATTTAATATTATTATTATTTAAATTCTAAATATTCTTTTTCAGTTTTTGCATCCAATAAAAAGCAGCAAAAATATGCCATGTTTTCTCAATTTTGCTGAAATAAAAATAGGTGAAATCTGTAAATTGGTTGCTTAATATTAAGGAAGTTGACAAAACGTTATGAAATCCCTCGATTTCAAAAAGCGTCAAACAAGATTGTGAATTTGATATACTAATCTTTGAGGAAAGTATTAAATTTTGTTAGTTTTAGGAAAGTATTAAATTTTAAAATACTATCAGATTAATTGAGAGATATTTAATCTTTTCAAACCAGAAGATATTCACCTCTAAACCAATTTAAATCTCCATTTTATCAAAAAATACGATATGTTGTTGCTGTTGGCTTTTTGTCATTTTTATAGATATATTTATTGATGAATTTGAGATATACTTAGGAAACAATTTACTTTAAAAAAAATCTAATTTAAAAATAAGTTTTGTGTTTTTAAATTGGAATTTCCCATTAAATAATGAAGTGGTGTAAGATTATTTTATCACATTTGATATTTTGATCCATCTTTTTTTTCTATCGTAAACTTTCTATCATATCATTTAAATCATTTTTTCATTCTATCATAAGTAATAAAAGATCTTTAATCTATAATCGCAGTAAAATCTTTCCGTACCGTTTGTTGTAAGTTGATGTGAAATTTAGTGCCGGAGGTGGGTTGTATAATTTATGGGTTTTTAATGCCATAAAACTTACTTCGACTATCTTGCGATATATAAATTTAAAAAAAAACATATAAGCAAGATGTTACAAAGAGAAATGCAATACGCTATTGTATTTCTTTTTCCTTTTTATCAAGAAAAATATTGCTCTAAATTATCACGTTTTTGAAAAACGAATTAAATCAAAAAGCTACAAGCTGATGAAATTCGGTCTTATATTGAGTTGTGATATGATACCTTGGCATTTATGTTATATCTTATACATCTCTGTCATAGAATTGGCCCAGGTTCATATGATAACATAAAAGGAAGCTTCAGAATGATCTTAACTATTTCCAAAGTTTAAATAATCAAGTATAATTGATAATGGGTAAAGTTCTCATCAGTTTGAATAATAATACTTCCTTATACAAGATAAGTACTCAAAAGAAAAATCTTATGCCGTTTCAAATACTAATAAAAATAAGAAATAATTCGGCCGAACTATTGATTGAACTCAATTAAACAGTGATACCTAAGAGCTCTAGAAAATTATCTTTTTAATTCTTGATAATAACTAATCAACAGAATGAAATCAAATACTTTAAGATTCTACTTTTTCCACATATTTAAATATTTCAAAGGATCAAAATTTTCATTAATTAAAATGAACCTAAAACGAAAATATTTTCATACTGAAGAACTTTATTAATTTTGTAATCGTAAAATGAGGAAATTAAGATGTTTCATATTCTTATGAAATTACAAACAGTTATCAGTCTGTTTAAGCTTCAAAAAACAGAAAAATATCGAACTAATTAACGAACACAAAGAAATAATTAACGAATAAAGATTTTGAATTCTAAATGAAGATTTAATTATGCTAATTTAAAAAGATGGAATAATTTTCAATTCATAAAATACGTTGTTCCGATTATTGAAATAATTATATAAGGTCTTTTTTAAAAATGTTAATTTTTGTTACATAATGTCATAATTTGCTGTAAAGTAAATAGTATACATACATAAATGATAATCAAAAAGATTATTTGACAAAATACTATGTTCTATTTTATACATTCTTTCTGTTTGATTAGCATGTTTCAACAACATTTGAGAAAATTAAATATTCATAAATTAGATGGCTAATATTAAGATCTAATTTGAAATAAAGCATATAATTAAAATGCTTCCTCAATCAATTATTCTCAATTTCCTCAATCCAAAATAACTTTTCCATTCAATAAACAAAACGAGATGGTTTTATACCCTTATAGTGCAATTTCATCTTTTAAAAAAAATTTAAATCCATTTTTAATTGTATTCATCTAATTGAGGCAGTCGAAATGAAGGTTAAATTAATTTCGGACGACTGCAGGGTAAGAAAAAGAAACTTGATTTTGCTTATTATTCACAATATTTTAAGTTAATTAAATTAATAAAATTTTCCTTGAAGAATTTTTTATCAGTTTCATTAATTTTTTTCTTATGCTTTCTTATGACATGTTTTGCCCAATTTCTTCTTCTTCAGTATGTTTTATTTATTTGTTCTATAAACAATAAACATAAGAAAAAGGGCATTTTAAAAGATTTTTTTTATACATTCAAGGCAACATTATATTTATAAATTATAGTATGAATTTTAACAGAATAAGTATCTTATCATTTTTCAATTCTACATTTTGTTACAAGTACAAAATATGGATAAATTTAAATTTGAAATTCTTATCGTAGATAAACTATTTAAATCTTAAATAAAAACTATAAGTGAAATTTAGCTGATAACTTTGATTAGGACTATGATAATGTCGCTAGACTATTTTTTTAGTTCAATATGTATTAAAATACTTTTTTATGACTCTCAAAACATTAAAAGAAAAAAATTCAAGATCTGAAATATACTCGGAAATAAGATCTACGATTATTTTATAGTTTTCATTATTCTTGCTAAATTTGTTTTTTAAGTGATTTTGTTCATAGTCTGACATAGTACCGATAAATTGCTTCATATTTCAATGTATTGAGACAAACGTTCTGTAGAACAGATTTTGGATCTATTAGTATCATATTTGGTACTCAGTTATTTCTCTGATAGTAGGTATTCATTAAGAAAGAATTTTT
This sequence comes from Argiope trifasciata, assembly GCA_026543055.1. Taxonomy (NCBI): domain Eukaryota; kingdom Metazoa; phylum Arthropoda; class Arachnida; order Araneae; family Araneidae; genus Argiope; species Argiope trifasciata. The sequence continues at coordinate 212,809 of JAPMOQ010040581.1, forward strand.
TAATTTTTCTGTCAGATTTTTAATTAAAAAACGAACCCCGATTTTAATATTTTCCATCAATAAATTTGGAGCATATAATTACAGAAAAAAACCTTTTTAAGATTCGAAAAATTAGCCTTTCAGTGATGCAGCTATTCTTTTGAAAATATTTTTATTTATTAATAATTTTTTATTGATTTACACTCATATGGTGACGTCAAGAATATGCTTTTTGTGTGTATGTTATCGCTGATGTGCAATTAAGAATAAAGTATAAATCGACAAATCACAACTATAAATAAAGTTTTGCAATGAAGGATTGATTTTTCTTTAATTTGTTTAATAAAACTTTTTTCTTCCAATTTTTATCTTTATTGTTAAAATTATAAGCATTTTCATTTTGAATTATTAAGTAATATGCATTACCCTTACCTCTACCGCTTCTTCCTACGAATCTCAGGTCGTTGAATTTTGCCACCTGATTTTTCATCACCGCTGTCGCGTTCCGCAGTTCAGCGCAATAATTATCATCATTGCCGGCTCTGATGGTCACAATTGTCCCGTCCATGATCTCCCCCAGACTGACCACTCGGAAGGCTACGGGCAGTGTCTTGTTGGACCTCCAGTGGGTAGGAAGGGCCGAGCAAACGAGATTCGGGCTCCCTGTCTTGACGAGCTCCCCAGGATGTTCGCTGAGTACCTCAGTCAAAGTCCGTTCAACCGGTACGAAGAAATCGGCCATGGCATCGCGGGAGTTCCCACCGCTTTCCGCCGACAAATGCATCGGTGATTTTCCGGTGCCACTCGCTAGGCCTACTTCGAACGTCCGATTTTCTATTTTTTTATTTTCTCCCCTTCCACAGTTTCCGCGGAGAAGTTTTATGACAGAAAGACGAAAAAAATATCAATTGCGGATACGAGATCGAGTTATTGTGATCAGACAGTTCTGATAAAATTCGGAAAGAGAATGTTGAGGAGAGTTGTTTTGAAGTTTCGTTATTTTAAGATTTGATCTACGCGGCGCTCAGTGTCAACAAGACTGGCACGCGCTTCTTCTGGCTAAGGGAAAAGGCGTCAACAAAATCGTTTGCTCGGAGACGGGATTCTGTATCCCTCCGCACGGTACTGGCCACTCACGCTGAGCGATGCTGTCGCCGGTGGTAACGAGTTCGGAATGTTTTAAAGTTGAAAAGCGAGGCGGGAAATAAAAAGTTTCTTCGAACTTGATTCGTATTCTTTGTTAGACATATGTTCCAAATAGATCGTTTGAAGTTGTTTAAAGTAATCGCAAATGGGCTTAATAGTTCTTTTTAAAAAAAAAATCAAAATACAGAATATATTTAATTAATAATACAGAATATATTTTTTTATTTTCTTGTTAGCTTGTTCTTTACGTGACGTAAAAAGGAAAAATGGTCGCAAACAGGAATCAAACATTCTTCGTGTGAAAAATTTTCATAATCAAAATTTGTTTTTCATGCAGTAATTAATAATGAAAAATTTCACATTTATATCTAAAATTATTTTTTAACATTGAAACATACATTTAATCAAGACTTTTTAAATTATTTTTGGGGAATTCAGTTTATTATTTTGAATATAAGGATTTTCATGATTACAAAACTATTCTGCTCTTAAGATATGTTTTCAATAACAGACATTAATATAGTATTATAAAGATTTTTATATATTGTTTTAAATGGATATAAATATTTTATTCGAATTTTTTAAATATTTTTCAGATTTAAAAAAAAGCTTTATATGCTTTGCTTTAAATATTATTTCCAGTAAAAAATATTGAAAACAAAATAATAATCGAGAGTGAGAGAAAATCAAGAAAAACTTGAAGATAAAAGGAAAGAAAAGAAATTTGGGCATAATAGTTTAAAGAAATAACTTAAGAATAATCCATATTCTATAATGGTGTATTATAAAACTATTTGATTTATTAATATTTTTATTAGATACAGTATTATTAAGAATAGTTTTAAAAAAAACCCTTTTTACTTATGTAATGAGTAAAATAAAGGAAAGAAAATCAATATATTTCTTTTTCAAAAATGCAATTTTTTATTTTTTTAATTAATAAGAGTTATTATAAATATAAATTTATTTATTTATTTTAAAAATAACATTATGAATTAGTTCGACACCTGAAAATTCCCTTCAACAACAAATGCATAAAATATCGTACATAAAATTTTATTAGCATATAGACATTTATCAAAAAAATCCGGTAAATAAAAATATGTTATTTACATTTCTTGTATTGCTAAGTGACTTCATGCACACACAAAGAAAAGAAGAAAAAAAATTCTTACCCCACAGGGAAACCCGTTGCTGTTTGGCTTTGCAGTACAAAAATCTTTCGGGCAGTGAAAGGAGATTTACAGATAAAATCGCCCCTCCCTCTTAAGAGTAGAAATCATTCTTTGCGCATTCTCCCTTTTGGTTTAATGTCAACGATTTTCATTTTTTGTTTCATTGTCCATGTAATTACTTGGCATTACAATTGCAATCTTAAATAATAATTAAATTCATGTCTGAAATAAAATATTCTAAGAAAAATTCTTTTTAAATTTAATACATAAAAGTTAAATCCATATTTAAAAGAAAAAGAATTCTGATATTTTTGATTAACTATGATTTTTTTTCACCATTTTAAATCTAACGTATACAAAAAAAAGTGAGCAGTACAAAAAATCTTTCTTATTATTTACTAGCCGCCTTTGGCGACCATCTGGTTCGCCATGAGTAGTGGGTTCTAAAATTTTCAATTAAATCACATATTCATTTGCCTTGAAGTAACTCCAGGCATTGATTGGCCTGAAATTAATACTTTCTTTAAGATGATGGACGGAAAGTTCTCAAAGAACACGTTTTCCTAATAATATTCTTTAATTTTATAAATCAGTTTTAATGATTGATTTAGAAGACTGATAGATGTAGCAACTTTTATTTAAAATATTGATAAAAATATTTTGTAAAATATGGCTCACAGAGCAAAGTATGAAGAAATCTCAAACTCATTATTCATAAATGCATTGTTTGACTCAAACTACATATAATGTAATTATTTACTTCATTTAGATCAAATTAATAGTATTAAACAATATATATGCCTATTAATAATATTTTACAAATTGGCCATTGGAAAGGAATTTGAATGCATATCCTGCATAAATTCAATCCTGTATAAATAAAGATAATTTATTTAATTAATGATTTAAATATTGCAAAAGATCATAGAATCCCTTGCCTTGCATTTTTTAAAGAAAATGTCACATTTTATATTTATTTTATTTTATCCAGTCACGTACTAAAAGTTACATTTCTTCAGATTTAATTTACGATGATAGTTTTTTTAATATTTTTTTTTAATTTTAACTTCCTTCAAAATGATGGCAAAACGGTGATAAAACCTAATTTTTTCCCTTTGATGTGCTCTTGCAGATTTTATAGAAACCTTAGCTTTGCATTTGTTTTTTTAGAACCTATCACATTTTATAATGAAAAAAAAATATTGAATTAATGATACAGATATTGCAAACGATAATAGAAATATGCCATTAAGTCCGGATTCCAAAGCATATCCTGTTTAAATTCGATCAGGTTTACCGCAAAGAAGATTTATTGAATTAATTATTTACATATTGCAAAGGATCATAGAATCCGTTGCTTTGCATTTATTTTTTTAGAAAATATCACATTTTATTTTATTCAGTCACGTGCTAAAAGTTGCATTTCTTCAGATTTATTTTGCGATGAGAGTTTTTTTTATTCGAACTTCCGGCATTCTTTTATTTTATCCAGTCACGTGATAAAAACATGGTTAAAATATTTCTTTAAAAATTCGTTAAAAATAGACGCTGACGTTATAAATTAAAAAAACTGATACCATTAGAAAGCTAATTTTTTAATCTTTAAATTGATATAAAAATCATGTTTGTGCAACAATATTTTCGGAAGTTATAGCGGAAGAACGTCGAAACTTCGCTTAAATTTTAATTAATTCAAATTCTAACTAAAAATTCGAAAAAAGGGCTCTGAGGTGCCCATTCCCGACCTCCAAGGTATACATGTACCAAATTTGGTAGCTGTTGGTCCAACGGTCTGGCCTGTAGTGCGCCAATACACACACACACGCACACACACACATTGAGCTTTATTATAAGTATAGATTACCAAATGGCAATAGTGAAATGTAAAAATAACTCTATATGAAGATTTCTGGCAGCATTTGATGACAGAAATTATTATAGTTCAAAATTCCTTTATGTATTATCTAAACATTCAAAATAATAATAATAATTACCAATTTAACGGTTTCAACTTATTTCTATACATCTTTTCTTAATTTTTAAAAAATTTTTAAAATTTTTAACTAAAACATAATTTATAAAGAAGTATTTAATGTTATGATAAAATTTAATTTTATCCATCAAAACATTCTGTTTTTGTCAGAGTTAACATTAAGATTAAAGGATCAAAAAAAATTTAAGATCGTTTTCGTTGAATATTAGCTCTGAAGTAGAGCTTTTACTTTGGCTTTTATTTAATAGTATAGTTTTAAGTTTTTTGCTACGACGGATAGATCTAAAATAATGCTTTGTTTATTGTACGACAGATCAGTGATATAAAAGATGTAATATCAAATTAATGAGTTTAAAAAGTTAACTTTTTTTTAAGCTATCTTTATTTTGAAAGAAAAATAGCTTGCATCTATTGTAATAATGTGATTACGTTGGGGTGATATTTTATTTATTTATTTGAGAAACGTTCGAAAATACTTACGTTTTTGCATATCTACATAGAAAAAAGATTGAACAAAGCTAAAATATACAAAGTGGTATATTTTTGAGAAAATAGGAAAAATAGGTATTAGACAAAATAAACCTTCTAGTTTAGAAGTCTATCAAGTATTTTGCATAAAATTGCATTGATAGCTGAATAAATATATTATCTAGTTCCTCAACTTAAAAAGTCTGTATTGCTTTCCATTCTTTAAATATTGGAGTTCGATAGAGCAATAACTCAAAATTTTCAATTTTTTGGCATTCTGAAGAACTAAAATAAGTATAAAATATTTCTAAATGGACATATTACTTATTCTGTAGTTCAAGAAATTCAAAATATATCGAGAAATTAATACACCGCATTTGACCAAAAAATATTGTATTTTAAATTATGAGGTCTTTATCAAAGATTACAATTGGAGATAATATCATCTAAAGATATAAAATAGTTTTGAAACTTATACAAATACCAAAAATATAACTTTCCAAACATAGAATTAGAATTAAACTTTTAACGGTTTTATAAAAGAAATATGTTGAGATATTAAAAATATTGAATAAAAAAATCACAATTCCCCCCAAAATTGACTTTTTACCGTAGAATTAAGAAGTTAATTTCGTAAATAGAATTAAATAATTTTAAGGAAACGAAATATTAAATATTAATAATAATGTTTTAAAATTTTACTGTAAAAATAAGTATTGTCAATATATTTAGAGATATACGGTTTTTAAATATTACTTCTTTTTGTTTCTTTGGTTACTTCTATATTTGTAAGAGTATTTTATATTTAGAAAAATGTTATGTTAGACATTCAGTTTTTTTTTTCTGAATTTTTCCCGCATTTGAATCAGATAAATAAGTAATTTTTTAACATATAAATCCAAAAAAAACTTTTTAACACTTGGATTAAAATAAACAAATAGATTTCATCAAGATCATTTATAGTTATATCTATCAAAGACAATTAGATATCGATTATTTAATTAAAAACTTTATTTCATTACCTATAGCATGCAAATAACTTTATAATATCGCTTTATTTTAGGATATAAAAGTAAATAACTGATTCATAAATAATAGTATATAATTAATAATTATAGATAGATTGTACGGTAAAAATTAAATAAATAATCAGTTCTTACTTGTTTGAAAAGGTTCTTTTTATATTCAGAGTAATATCAGCTACACATAAATATCATAATATTGCAAAAACATCGTTATTTCATTAAATATCGAGCTAAGATTCTTCTTTTTTTTCTGTATTCATCATAAGAATTCCAATTTTGTTTTCACAGTTGCCAACCGCTGCTGCTAAATACCTCAAAGCGAAATAAGAATTTTATATCTTTATCGTCTGCGCGCAATATAATTTGAATAAATTCTTTTGCATAGCAAATTTAAGAGTCCAAGTGAAAAATAAACTTTATCAAATAATAATAATAACAATATTGAAGTATATATAAAAAATTTAATGTATCTGTATTACTAATAAATTAATTTTTATTACTTTTGTTTATTTTATATCGGCTTTATTATTTCAGACAAAGCACGAATTAAAGTTTGATTTGAAAAAAAACTTGGAAATGAATAAAGAAAATAAATAAATACATGTGTGTGAGATTTATCATCGTATTCTTTTACTTTTATATAGATTTCCTCTTAATGGATTTCGTTTCAAAATTTGATAGGAATTTAAGAATTCGACGAAAAGACTCAATATCGAATTTTATTTTTCAACATCAAAACGTATCTGCTTTAAAAAAATAAGCAGGTAGAAACAATTCTAAAAATGTTTTTTTGGGTTTCAGTTGTAACTAAAAATAGAAATATGTAAAACTCAGAGTTCCCTTTTCTCCATGATTATAACATTTTATATTTATATATAAGTTATACCAGAAAACGAAGATCATAGAAGACAATATTACCCTATAAACATTCCTCAAATTTCACCCAAGAAATTTAAATAAAAAAATTATATCAGAAATCTACGTATGTTAGCTTTCAAGTAGATGAATGTAGTATTAAATACAGATTCCAAATATCTCAATTTTCTTTATAACAATTTTTTTTCTTGAAAACATTTAGGAATTTTAAAAGAGTAAAGGCATCTAATGAAGTATTGTGTATATAAGAAATTCAAAATCAATATTATTAAAAATTTAATACGTATCCTTTTATTAAAATACTATAACCCAACACAGTTTGAATGAAAAATTGACATGTATTTATTTGGGGTAGAGAGATCGCAGTTGATTAAATCATATATTTACTACCAAGCATTATGGATATAATTTGTTATACATATGAGCAATAACGTTTGCATAACATTTAGCTTCAGTTTTTTTTTCTCTTAATATAACAATAAAAGTGCTTTTTTTCTATTAATTTAAATGAATTATACCTTAATGTAACAAAGTTAATGCTGAGATTAAAATTTGCTTTCGATAACTCTCTTTTTGGATAATCAAAAGCAAAGGCTAATTCTTTTTTGTCTATATCAGGAACAGACTGTATGTTACTTTCATACATGACGCTCCTACATGGATATACGCCTCCAATCCAGCGTCATCTAACCTCGAAATTAAGATTCTTCCCTTAATCCATTGTATTTTTATTTTTACTATTTTTATTTTTTAAGTGATTTGCTTTGTTCTTGTATAATAGGACTGTTATTATAGTTTAATATTATATACTAATAATGTTATTCTTACACACACACACACACATACATACATACATACACACACACACATACATACATACATATATATATATATATATATATATATATATATATATATTACTTTTCAGTCGAATAGAAGAACTAATGAGAATATAAATAAAGGCTGCAAACATTTGTGCTTCCTTTGATAAATTTATTGACTGATTTCTTATCTATAAAATGTTGACTCTTTAATTTGACCATTACAACAAATTGACATTTCAACAGTTCATTGTCAGACTACATTAAAAATTATCGTTCAATGTATCAATGGGTTAATTTCTTATTGTGATATATTATTACCCATCCATCACAGAGTCAACCACTTTGGTTAAAAGCGATAATAACAGATAATACCGCATCCAGGTTCGTAAGCAAATCTATTGGATTGGTACTCTTGGTCTTTATGTTAACGCTATGAGAACCGATGACAATTGTTGATAAATCATTTCGATTCTTTCCGTCCAGCAATCGTTTTAATCGATGATAGAGATCTCGCTTTATGTTCTGGCAAATTATGCGTGCAGTCCAATCTTCCAATCCACAGCTCGAGCTCGAAGTGTGGTTCTGTTGTGCTTGGACTGGAGCTCACAAAAGTGAATGAAAGCTCGATTCTCGGGACAGGTCACGTGGGACGTTCCAGTGGCGAATCGCATAATTAGATATTCGTATTCGGTGGCCGTTCGCAGTTCATTGTTTGGGGTGAATTTTTATGGACGGTGCGGTCGACACCGCAACTACCCCTATTGTTTGAGAGAGAAGATCCGGTGGATCTGCTTTGCTTTGCTGCTTTCCAGGGGGGCAGTTGTCTGGTCGAATTCTTGTTTGTAGATCGCCAATTGCGGTGAAATTTATTTTAATGGAATGTTTCAAAGTTCAAAAATAACTGCAACTCCCCCTCACTTTTTTTATAAATGTGAGAAACTACTATGAAGTAAAAAAAAATCCAACTTAACTTCAAAATTATTAATATAAATATTGCAAACATCGCAAAGCAAAATCTAAGATTTTTTTACAGTTTATTAAAAGTTGAAGTATATTTCTCCAAATCATTTCACAAATTGTCATAATTGTCATAATGTCACACACAATAAAAATGTCACAATCTTTTGTGACATTTTTAATTTCTCTTATACCAAGAGAAATAATTTCCAATATTCAAAATTAATAAAATGTCCAAAATATTAAAACTCTGTTCCCTGAGGAGGAATCTCCACAATTTAGATCTGCCATGACAAAAGAAGCCAAAAAAAAAAAAAAAAAGAACGTAATTATATTTTTATTCTATATGAAAACGGTAACTGATACTGCTTTAATTTATAAACTACTTTAAGTACCACAATACATATGAGTTACTTTAAAGATGACTATTCAAATAACCAATATAATGAATCAGACTTAAAAACTTAATTAATAATTTATTTTTTCATATTGAAATCTTTAATACATGACTTGTATTGTACAAATAAATTTGAAAATCTAAGCAAATAAGTTCAGATAAAAAATATTATTTTTGATACAAAAAATTGTCTTCGGGGAAACATTTTATATTTCGGCAAGTGAAGGTCATTAAATCAACACACAAAAAAGTTTATGTACTATTGCAGCTGAATAAAACTTCCAATTAATTGTTTCTTGGTGTAACTGATATCTAATAATCTATAAATTTGTCATGAAAATTATAAGTATATAAAATAATTTGGGATTTTTTTCGTTACGAGTCAAAAGTATTAATTTGTGATACCTAAAAGTCATGATTATCAGCTGTTTTAACGTCCCGTTTTAAAACAAACCTAGGTCTATTTTGGAAGGGACCTTCTGATTTTGAACCATAGTCAGACATCGAGGACGTCACCTGAGCTGGCAGCACCACTTCTAGCTTCCTCAACACAAGTGGGAAGATAATTACTTTTTGGAATAAACAACAACGACATAAGGCAGAGTGAAAAATTCAAACTTCCCCTTATATTCGAACTTCACTGCCCTCTCTTTGTTGAAATAAAGAAGAAAAATGAATTGGTCATAAAATTGGCCTTTGAAATTTAAACCAACGGATTTCAGAGAGACAAAGTATATTGTTGCTATTTTAAGGAACTCTAAAGACTTCAAAACGTTTTTGTTCATTTGTATTAAATTTAAAGTCATTTGTACTTTTATATGACATGTAAACGGTGTGATTTCGAGTTATATTAACACTAAGTATCGGTTTAATTTTTTTTTAATTTTGAATTCAAAAATATTTGTCTGCCGATCGTTTTAATCAATTTGTTTTGTTGAATAGCTGACACACAAGTTAATGACACATATAAACGTTTTATTATAATATTTAAATTAAGTTAAACTGTTTCGTAATTTTTTAAAATTTCTTTTAAAAATAACAAAAAAATATGATAAATGCTGGAGCAACAATTAGGAAAGTGATTTGAAATTAAATTATTTTGTTAATTTAGTTGTTAATGGCGTATTTTAATTAAATTAAGCTTAAATAGAAGATAGATTATAATAAAAAATACACATATGAATTTGAAAATAGGGCAGTGTATAATTTTCATTCTCTGTATGTCACTATACGGCTTCACCTGACACTAGACTTATCAGCTAAATTAATTAATTATATCTGAATAAAAGGTACGGTTGCTTAAATAATCAAAATAATCATAGAGCCCATTTATAATCTCTACTTATAATCAAAATGAATTTGCGAGTTGATGCTGTACATGTTCTTCCGTTAGATCTAGGGCTAACAAATTCAAACATGTATAACTAAAATATTTAATTTTGCAGAGAGAGTATCAACATCCTGAAGTATTTTTTTACTTATATTAGTTTTTAATTAACTAAAAATTAAACGAAACTTTTTTTTCCTTTTTGCAATTATTTTCTGACATTTTATGGCACAAAATATGATTTTCACGTCATTCTAAAATTTAAAAAATAATTATCCTATTAATATCACTCTTATTACTTTAACGTATATATTTTTCTTCATTAATAAAAAATACCTTATTATTGATTTCAACAACATATTTAACCCAAAATAAAAATAACATTTAACATGCACGTTAGACTTGCGTGAAATTTGTTTTTTATCAATCTGTTACTATGTTACTGTTGACAGTTCAAATTAAATGATTGAGTTAAATATAAACCAAGAAAAGTATAATTTTTTACATCCATCTGCATAAAGTAAAATAATTTATGAAACATATTAACATAACATATTTTTTTAAAAAATTAAAGCAAATAAAGGATATTGTAACTTTTAAAATATTTATATTAATTCAATAATTATGTGTTATTTACAGCAAACATTGTTTTTGTCGTGTCCATGTTTTTCACGGAAAGGGGGTGCAGTAGCTTCTGAGGGTAAAGACCCCTGAGCACCCAGAGGGCAGAAGTCGGACTTCTAGCTCATACACACGACACAACTCTTTTTAGGGGGTGGTCGAATTCATTCATACACTCATTTATCCATCAGCAAGTAGGAATTTATATCCAAATCAGAGCCCGACTCATCCCTGATTCAGTACCTCCAGAGGTATCGTTTTGTTATGGGAACTTGGAGGACTTTGCAGTCTCGACCTATTTAACGCGCCCCAACTTTCATTAGCCAACACGGCGGTCTTTGGCCAAGTCGAGGACAGAACACGCGACCTTTCGGTTACGAGACTGACGCTCTACCAACCAGGTTACCGCGGCCTCTTACGGGAAACGTAACTCATACCTATCGGGTATCCACTCTAATCGATATTCCCGTGATAACAGCTAAATCACTAAAAATAATCATTTATATCTAATAAGAAAAATCGTATAAATTAGGTAAATAATCACATTTTATATAATTTGAGCCAATAAATGATATGATGAATACCAGAATTTCATATTTTTACCCTAGGTCTTATTTAATAAAATATTATTGACGAAATAAGAAACCAGTTTTGAAATAAAAACTGATTTATCAATATCATTATTTTATGAAACCCGCGATTATAGATCACTTATTCTCAGGCACAAAGAAAATACGCCTGACATGCACCGATTGGTCTAAAATAATGAAATATTATATTGGCCTGCAATAATGATGTTTAAAGCTGCATCGCTCGGTCATATCTGATTGCAGGAGTTTTTTTAAAGTCTAGCATCAAGAATATTTTGATGAATATGATTCATAGCATTGAAGGGCCACGAAAAATTTAAACGCTATATATTTTTCCTAGAATTACTTATTTTAACTAAGCAAAATGAAATATTATTTTTTACATCCTTACTAAATTATAACTGAAAATTGAATTTTGTTATAAATCAGAGGAAATCTTATATTATAGAATAGTTCTTTAATATTATGTATAAATTATTAAAAGGGCTGACATAACCTGGTTGGTAGGGCGTTGGACTCGCCTCCCTTGGGTTGTGAGCTCGAACCCCACCTGCAGAAGAATCTCCGGTGTGTTGTGACTGGCGAGCACACAAATCTGTTGTGGTCACAAAGTCGTCCATGTCGAGAGTAATACTACTGCGAATACTGGTTCAGAGGTGATTGCTCCCTTATCCAGATCTAAATTACGATCTGTGGACGAAATGAGTGAATGAAGTTCGCCCCGTAAAAAGGGTCGTAGCTAAGTCACGTGAGTAGCTAAGTCGTACTCTTGGCCCTAGATGGCACCACTGAAAATAAACAAGACAATCACAATGAATTTTTAGTCAGCGCACTTGTCAATGACAAGAAATAATGTCAATGACACTAGAAGCAATAACAATAAACCATTTAAAAAATATTTTATACTGCACACTAGCTTTTGAGATTGGATGATTATTATTTCTGTTCTCGTATTAGTAAAACATGTTTAATTTCAGCAAAAATGTTTTTCTTTATTCCGTTGCAAATTAATTTTTTAAAACTGTGGATTTTAATGGTTTAAACTTTTGAACTGAGGAAAGTTTTGAGCTCTAGGTACCAGAATCAATATAGATCTGTGGAAAATTTTCTGCAGTCCTGTCATGAGAACCATTGTGGTTCCTTTAAGGAATCTGCCTAAAACTCTATTTCGTTGCAACAATTTTCATTACCTTTTGCTCTGTCTCACGAATCCTTCTAACAGTTTGAAGAATTTATTATAGTCAGATCATTAAGAAATGATAGAGACAAAATACAATAATTTAGCTTATCATGCATTATCCAATAAGAGAAACCTACCAGAGTTATCAGTTATAGTTAAACGAAAAAACATTAGATAAGTTTTATGAATGCTGTTTTTCCTCTGAATAACTGGTGTATATAGATGGGATTACCTCTGCCCATTTCATTTCTCCATGAGCTCTCTATGGGTCTTACATTCAGTCAGGGATGATGGCTTATGTGGAATAATTTATAATCGGATGCTCGACCCTCTCTCAAGACGCACGGAAAAATATGAATGACTGTACCGCCACATCAGCACACTGACGAAAACTGTGATTGAAGCTTAAGGGCCATCACAACCCTTTTCTTGTAAAGTATGTCCCTTCATAGCTAGGAACAACTGACCACCACTTTTTTTCTGTACATCAGGATGATCAGGACCAACCACCATACAGGAAGCTTCTCATTCATAATTACGAGATGCCCTTCCCCAGTGGAAGGGATTATGTGAGATATTAAATTTATATTTTTTTTCATAAGCTTAATTATTCAGAATCAATTGTTCACTCGAATCAATTGACCTATAGTTGAATGATCACAGCAGTCTCGGTGCAAAAAACAAGGTAGAGTCTCAATGGTTATCACTAAACACGGTGCAATTTCTTTCGTAGGAGGTACTCAAGTAAATCCTGTTCTATATTCAAATACCTCCTGTTCTTCTATACTCAAATACCTCATGTTCTCTTATACTCAAGTACCTCCTATACTCAACAGGAGGTACTCGTACATCCTGTTGTGTAAAGCAACCAGAATATACTCCTTTCGTAGGAAGTATATTCTTGTTACTATACTCAACAGGAGAGCGATAATCAACAACTGATTTCTGTAATTATTTGCTTTACGGTTTTCTCGAATAAAAGTCGAATAAACACTCTTACGAGTATAGGGATATTTTTGCTTATAAATCGAATCCTTACAAGTCGTAGTGGCCTAATGAAAAGTTGTTTTGAAGATGGATAGTCCAAAATTTGAAACCCAATTCCATCCGATAAAATCAGGCTATATTGGTTATATTTTATGGACTTTATTCACTTTGATGTGGAAGGTGTGCCCCTTTGGTGTGAACTTCTTCTTTACAATGGGGTCATTCTCCACAGCTGTAAAAGAAATTAACAGTGGAAAATGACACCATAGTAAAAGAAGAAGTGCACATTGACTCATAATTCTTCATCTCACAATCTTTACTCAACTCATAAGAAAGCCTGCTCTAAATTGACCTAAATATTGATTCAAAACGAAATGTTAATAAAATCCAAAAGAATCGGTATCCCCAAAATTTTCTTGCATACTCTCTAATAAGGGTGTTATTAAAGACAACGACTTGCATTTTACTGTCGTACAAGAGTTACGAAATATAGACCTTTGGCGCAAATTGCAAAGCATTTTTACTGAATCTATCGTGTCTCTTTGGCGAATAATTTGGCGATGAACCCCTTGCAAGCATTAAATATTATAAAAAATTTTAATTTATATTTTAAACAGATTTTTTAATCGGTTGAAGCAAGCCTTTGAAACAAAATATCCTTACAGTTAAAAACCCCGTATCAAATTTGAAATATTTGTTATTGCATTTTTAAGTTGTCACATTTACATGTTTCTGAAAGTATAGATCGATAAACGGTCAACCGCTTATTGGATTATACCCAAGCTTTTGTATGTTTGTGTAATATAGATGTTACTTCTCTATACTGAATTTTATCCATCTGCCTCTCTTCGTTTTGTAACTATCATGTTAATTTATATTCAAACAACCGGACAGGCTGCTCGATAGTTCGAAGATAGGTCGAGGAAAACGAACTTATTTTCTTCCAAATATAATACAAAAACCATAAACCGAATTTCAATTATTTAACTGGAAGAGTTTTTAAATAACTTTTGTCACAGATAGACTGACGGAAATTTTCAAAAAGAATGTATTTTACGACTCCTAGGGAGTGGGAATGGAAATTCATTAAAATCTTGAATTCGAATTTTTTGAAGATAACTATATTTTTTCTTTACTACTTATACGAAAAAGCGATAAAAGGTTTTTTTTTATTTTGTCACTCTGGGCACTGATAATGAAAAGGAGAGTAGGATCATGAGTTTTATATTAAATCTGATAATTTATTTTCCTTCTCTTGGTTTTCCTAAGTGAAGATCAGTACAAGCAGATCAGATTATATTTCTACTAAATCAAGAAGAAATTTATGTAGCATCAATTAGAATCAAATTAGCTGATGGTGCTAATCATATTTAATATATTGTTAGTTGTCTATTTATCATTGAATTTTTTTAAGTATACCTATGTTTGTGAGTTAAAACTTTATTGGCTGAAACACTGGTTAAGTGTTACAAGCATATAGCAAGTATTTTGGGCAAAATTCCATTTTTTCACTAACACATGCTAGTAGTGGTGCCGACCAGAAATTTCTGTGAGCTGTCTTGGAAATAAGCTTCTGGTATTCAGCCCAGTCTCAGCGTGGAATTAATTGCTAAAATGGTTTTCAGTTTATCAGATTTTGAAAAACTGTTTGATTAGAGCCTGACTAGAGGTCCCCGACGAGAATGTCATTCCTCCAAAATTTGTTCCAGCAACCAGGAGTTTCTAAAGTATTAGTCATGAGTCAATTATCGGTGGATAGCGACAAAAATTTGAATGCAAATTTTACATACATCCTCCTAAAACTTGCAAAAATATGATGTGAGCTTTAAAGTTTCATCATGACATACAAGAGATATATTTTTGTAAGAAAAAATTTAATAGTTTTTCTTCCTTACAGAATTTTTTTTTAAACCTATAAAACATTTTTTGTTAAGAACATAAACTGTTTGTCTGTAAAAAAAATTCAAATGTTCCAAGAATGAAGCAGTTTGCAATGGATTCGTTTTCTAAACTGTGAATCACAATGCTTGAAAGCTTCGAAATCCCTGTATAATGGGTTACAAATAACAGTTTGTCATTGCTGGACAGATTATATTTATAGGTAAAGCATGTAATAATGAAATTATGTACTTTTCTTAATCTTACCAAGATATTCCTCTTAGTATTATAAATATTTAAGTGACTCATTCGTTATTAAATTTGTACAGAATTATCGATGTCACATTTTCTAGCAATCGATTCTGATACAAGGATGAATACTGATCCACAAACAAAAACAAAAGGGGCCATTAACTAAATAAACAATGGCACTACAATTTTTACTTAATACAAAATATTCTTTGTCAGCACTTTGTGAAAGACCCCGTACAAGTTCCCTGGGCCATCTGAATGTCTATTGAAACACGAAAATGAGACACAACCCTTTTGTCTTCTTCAACTTCCACATCGTTACTCCCTCCTCCCCAAGAGATAAGGCCGAAAGAGAATGTTTGGGCTCTGATACCGTCGGGCACAAAGATACGCGTAAAAAATGCGTCACGTTCTCACAATCTATACCGTTATATAGTTTTATGGTTTTGCGGATATATCGCCATTCTCGCCAAACCCGATTTCGTTTATTTTGTGGCGAAAAAGGTCGTTAGATTTTGCCAGAATCAGCAAAGTCTATTTCCGGAACTCGATTGGATTTTGTGGCTTTTTTTTTTCTTTATATGATCCCTTGAAAGATTTTTGTTTTTTATTTTTATTTTCTGATTCTTTTAAAATGCCAGAAAGAGTTTGCTCAGATGTTAAAATATTGATATTCTTGTGTTTTTCAACATTCAGCACGTTTATGAAGGACATTAGAAATCGTAAAATATGTGATAAATGTTATTTAAATAAATGATAAGGAAATATACTTTTCTTTTTCAGAATAGTTTGAACTATTTATTCCCATTTTTACTAATAAGAAAGGAGAATGTGTATGTGTGTCTGCATGTTGGTATTCTTATAGGACAAATCTATGAATATAGCTATGAATTACGAAATTTAGCTGAAACACGTGATGCCAAATTCCATGTTCTGTTTCCACTTTTAATAATGACTTGCAATTGCAATGATTTCACCTCCCTGATGAGCAAATAAACGCGTTTTCTGCATTTATTTCTGCCAAGGTCCATGTTCTGCTTCCACTTTTAATAGTGATTTACAGTTGTATTGATTTTTTTCCCTGATGTGCAGCAAATAAGTGCGTTTTCTGCCTAGTTCCAAGTTGTTCTTATACTTTTAATACTGATTTGCTCATCAAAGGATAAAATCAACGCAATTACAAATCATTATTAAAAGTGAAAACAGAACGTGGACCTTGGCAGAAATAAATGTAGAAACATATTTATGCAATTGCATTGATTTCACCATTTGATGAGCAAATTCATTCGTTTTCCAGCAAGGTCCAGGTTCTGTTTCCACTTTTAGTAATCATTTACAATAGCACTGATTTCATCCCCTGATGAGCAAATAAATGCATTTACTGCAAAGTTCCATGTTGTGCTTCTATTTTTAATAATGATTTGCAATTGCATTGATTTCACCACCTGATGAGCAAATTCATTCGCTTACTGACAAGGTCCAGGCTCTGTATCCACTTTCAATAATTATTGGCAATTGCGCTGATTTCATTTCCTGATGAACAAATGGATGTTTTCTACAAAGATCCCAGTTTTGTTTCCACTTTTAGTACTTTTGCAATACATATATGTATACGTGTGTGTGTGTGTGTGTGTGTGTGTGTGTGTGTG
>JAPMOQ010040581.1:230232-293839 GCA_026543055.1 Argiope trifasciata
TGTGTGTGTGTGTGTGTGTGTGTGTGTGTGTGTGTGTGTGTGTGTTGCGCATATCATTTTCCGAAAATGGACGACACTTCTGATCTAATTTTTCGTCACTAAGCAGCGTATATAAAGGATTAATTGTTAATTGATAGTGATGTGCGTTTGACGCCTCGGCAAGGCGAGATGATTATGACTTGCTTAAAAGAAACGGATTCGGTTTACTACTAGACAAAGAGACATGATTACGACGTGTAAAAGACGAAGACGGAATATTACGACGTATTATTAAAAAACGTACTTGCATGCTAAAAGCTGAATTTGATTATCCACTATATCTTGAAAATTAGTTCTTCATTGACAATTTGTTTATCATTAACCCAATTTTGTTGCTCATTTATTCAGTTATAAAATATCATCTGGACTTGTTATTGCCTGGCCATCACTCCCCTTTCATTACCATTTTTTTCACATCACTTATGATCAGAAATCATTTCCACTTTCGAAAATCTATTACTAAAATCATTACAAAGTCAATCGAAGTCATCGATATCAATTAAGGTTGGAAACTCCGTTTCTCTCAAATTCTCTGGAAATTCGATTTCCGGTCGTACCATAGTACTTCATGCTGAACTCTGTAGACAATTAATAAAAGAGAGACAGAGGAGGGGGAAAAATCAGGAAATCTGGACAAGCGAGGATCCTGGATGAAAAAGAAAGGGAAATCGAGAGAGAGAGAGTAGATAGGAGAAGTCCATTCAACTGAATATCCTGGTGTGACCCATTTCATAGGAGCTTCTTTAAAGAGCTCTTTAAAGTATGGAGAACTGAAGGATATTTATTTCTTGACCCATGATTTCGGAATCGGGGTCCCACCACTCATTGCAGTAGTGGATTTAGAGGTATATGTCTGCATCCAACCATTGTTGAAAAAGATTATAGTAAGAGTGGATGGATGTTGAAGTCATTAGAATGAATTGCTTAATAATACTGTCCATGCAGCTTGGAAAATGTCTTGAGCATATTTTTAAACAAAAAGCATTGTAATCGCAAAAATTTTGGATCAATCACCATGTTTCAAATTCCCTCGGGTTCGAAAAATATATTTTTGGAGTTCTGTCTGTTGCTCTATCTGTGACTTTGGTAATTTCCTAAAATTTCATTCTAGTTAATTTTTCATAATAATTTCACCAAATTTCATTTCTAGTCGCATGAAATTTCGTTTGCAATTTTTACACCAAATTTGTAAATATGTGAACCAAAATTTAATGGCTTGCAAAAACTATTCAAATAAATAAAAATAAAGGAACAGAAAATCTTACTAGCAATATTATACAAAAAGAAAATTAGAATTTTCCAGGAAATGCATATGCGCTTGTTCTTTTTATTTATAACCGCTTTTCCAAAAAAAAAAAAAAAAAAAGGATTAAATATATTCTTTACTTTATAAGCGTTAATGTGAGCTTTTCTTTTATGTCCGTCTTAATTTTAACTTTTAAAATAATATTTTCGTCTTTATATTATACTTTTAGAGCTTTTTTTATCCTCTCGTATATTTACAAAAAAGAATAATCGTCATAATCATCAAAAAATGTAATCATGATTCTAATTAATATTTACAATTCAAGAAATTACAAAATTATATTATCTTTTATTATAAAAAAGACTATTATATGAATTATTTGTACATGTATGTGAAAGCGATAACTCAAGATCAGAATAAGTTACTTATGAAATATGGTTTGTCATTTTTACATAAAAATTACAAGTCAATACTTGGTTTTACCAAGATCGGTAAGTTGATTAATCTACTACAATAATACATGAGAATGTAATGATACACAGAAAATCAGGGAGTTAAATAAAAATATCTTTCTTTGTATTTAATTATGCTTCATGTTTTTTAAAATATTTTATTTTACGACATCATTGCATGTCTCTCCCAAACGTTGAACAAAATTCAGCAATACCAAGATTTGACAGTTTTTATGTGCATGCATATACATAAATCTGATACCTGAGAAGATAAACAAGCTGAATAGATAAAATTCGGAATGCAGCCCCTAAAATAAAGTACCACAATAAAGTCACAAATGAGTAGCATTTCTGGCAATTCTACTAAAGAGAGTGCTTTATCCTTGAATAATTCAAAAATTACAAGCATGCAATAGATTTAACTCTATTTAAAAATTATACATCAAAACCATAAAGATATATCAGTTTGCATGAATCTTGAAATAGCCTTCTTTTTTTAAAGATTTATCATATGAATATATAGCAAATCTTAAAAGGAAATAGCCTTTTCTCCAAATGTATTCGAGAAAATATACGGTTTGGTACTCTTGAGAATTTTCTAGGAGAAGATCAATGCGATGTTAAATTTTTACTATTAGAGAACTATGATTATAGATCCTACGGAAAATGCCTTTCTTCATTTTGCACACAAAGCCAATTTATTTGCATCCTTCTCACTATCACAGGCACCTTGCTTTTAAAAAGTAGCGAAAATTTTGCAACTTATGCTTATCATACAGACAAATAAAATACTTCATACATCGACAAATAAATTGTATTTTATAAAATTCTATTTACTTACGGTTTAACACTTTTGTTGTCTTGAAGAATTCGGTTTCGTGAATTCACAATATTTCATATTAATTTTTTTCAATAGGAACAAATCCTTAGAAAAGTATAGAGTATAATTACCTCATTTCAATGTAAGCATTATGTCAGCCACCAACCATGAAAATCTTGTGGCAAAATCATTTGTCTTTAAAGCTTTTAATTTTATGCAAATTTTGTACGTTCTCTAATTCCTATATTCCAATAGTTTGGATATTTTTTATTTAATCTTATATAAATTATAGACATTTTGATTAAGTTATACGTTAAATCATTCGTTATAGGAAATCAGATGCAAATTTTATGCATAAACTTGAAAAAACCACGCTTATTCAAAGGATTATTGATTTAAAATTTGAATTCGTTTTATGGTTTTTGATGTTTTGCTCATTAGTTTGGTATATATTTTTGCTATTTACACAAAAACATGCTATTTTGATATTTTGCTCTTTACTTTGGTATTATTTTTGCTATTTACTCAATAACATGCTATTTTGATATCAGTTTTTGTACACAGATTAATATCCATTAATTATGGATACTAATCAGCGAATTGATCATATTCAACAATTACAACATTTACAATAATATACTTTACAGAATACAAGATGAAAATAAGTATTTCAAAACCTTCTACAAGGCAAACTTTGGAAGTAAAGTTACCAATTTCGATATATAATTACTTTTAGAAAAGTTTTTCCACAATTTTAATAAATTGTTTATAAAAAAAATTTATATTTTCCTCAATTAGTTCAGAGCATACAGTTACACAACAAAAAGGACTTTAGTAGAACTTTAAAATTAGAAAAGGATATTTTTGATAGTAAATTTATCTAAACACGATTTTTTTTAAAAAAATATTTTGCAGAAACACTTTTTATTTTTGCTATAAATAAATTTATATTCAATTTTTTTTAGTAAGTAATTTTTAAGTAACTTAAAGTAACTTTTAAGTAGTAGTAAAAGTAGTAGTAATTTAGTAATTTAAAAAAAAAATGAATCAAGTCTAAATCGTCATCGGGCTAAAACTGAAAGTTTGAATCTTAAAAAATCTGCATTACTGAACTAGCTGAACTTGAAATTTACAGAAATTAAAATTATCGAAAGATTTCATTCACTTTTTTAACAACTTCATAACACATGAATAAATACATTTACTCTAATAAAACCATGCTCTAAATCTGATCTAAATATTACTTCATCTAACACTACCGCTTGGTCCAATAAATCTTTTAGAACTTAACAGCCCACCCCTACTAAGGATGGGAACAATAATAAAAAATAAAAGGAAACTTTTCATGAATTTCCTTTTCTTCAGTACTAGCTCCTTCTCGAGAAATCCTACGGACAGACAACTCCGAAAAAGGAGTGGGGGTGCAGGAACGGACTGTGCAGGCAGAATGACAAAGTGAAGTGGTCAGGGTCCTCGGCCCCCATTCACTGGGAGGTCATTTAGGCTGAGTGCCCAGCCTCCTTAAGCCCGCACAGAAAACCAACTTCGTCCACGACTTTACTTCCTTTTCCACTCTCTTTGGATCCTTTTTTTCTTTTCTTTCTCCCTCTCTCTCTGTGAAACTTTTCTTTCAGTCCGTGGGAGATACGAAGATAATGGTCATCGAGGACTCGGACCTTTTCATGGGATCCATCTTCTTTGTATTTCGTTTGGATAGTGTATTCATTTTTGGAGAGAAATGGTCAGATATGGGCGATGTCGTTCTTTATTTATTTTAAAAATTGCACATTATTGAAAAAGCTGATCTCTGTGACTGTGTAGCACAAAAGGAATACCAAACAGATAAAAACTGAAAACTGTAAGCATAGAATCTCCTAAACATGAACAATAATACTAGAAATTTGAAATGCTATACATATATATCTTATAAAAACACTGATAAAATATATAGAAACAAATTAAAGGTTTTATTCCATATTTTTTACAACATTGGCAACATAAATTGTTGATTTTAGTAACAATCAAAATTAAGAGTTGAAAGGCACTTTTTTATCCCTTAACTTATTATACATTTATTGAAAAATGAATATAAAAATTGATAACTTTAATAAGATGCTTGAAAGTCTAATTTAGATTACTTTTCTATATTCAATATTTAGGAAGTTATCTATACTTATAATAAAGCTCAATGTGTGTGGTGCGTGTGTGTAAGTGTGTGTGTGTTGGCGCTCTACAGGCCAGACAGTTGGACCTACAGCTACCAAATTTGGTACATGTATACCTTGGAGGTCCGGAATGTGCACCTCGGAGCTCTTTTTTCGAATTTTTAATTAGAATTTGAATTAATTAAAATTTAAGCGAAATTTCGACGTTTTTCCGTCATAACTTCCGAAAATATGATCGCATAAACATGATTTTTACATCAATTTAAAAATAAAAAAATTAGCCTTCTAATGGTATCAGTGTTTTAATGTATAACTTAAACTTCTATTTTTAACGAATTTTTAAAGAAATATTTCAACCATGTTTTTTTAGCCCGTGGCTAGATAAAATAAAAGAATGCCGGAAGTTCAAATAAAAAAAATTATCATCGCAAAATAAATCTACAGAAATGCAACTACTGGATAAAATAAAATAAATATAAAATGTGATATTTTCTTTAAAAAATAAATGCAAAGCAAAGGTTTCTACAATCGTTTGCAATTATCATTAACTCAAAAATCTTCTTTATTTACGGTAAACCTGATTGAGTTTTGACAGGATATGCATTGAAATCCCGACTTAATGGCATATTTATGTAATCGTTTGCAATATCTGTATCATTAATTTAATACGTTTTTCCCTTTCTCGCTTTCTCTAAAAAAACATATTTAATATTTTGGCAACATCATCGAAATTTTTTTTAATATTTTGGAAGCATAACCGATGTTTAAAACTGACTGATTTATAAAATTAAAGAATATTATTAGGAAAAGGTTTATTTTTAGAACTTTCCGTCCATCATCTTAAAGAAAATACTAATTTCAGGTCAATCAATGCCCGGAATTACTTCAAGGCTAATGAATATGTGATTTAATTGAAAATTTTAAAACGCTTTACTCATGGCGAACCAGCTGGTCACCAAAGGCGGCTAGTAGTTAAATAAAAATGTTCATCTCCTTTGACTATATGGGTCATCTATTAACTTATCAGAATTTTTTATATTTTCTACAACATATTCCAAGTGGTTAAAATCCAAATAAAATTACACTAGCTATCTTGTTTACAAAATAACATGGGCAAGGCTTTACCCATAGACACACAAACACATATGTAATATCTCTAAATCAAAATTGCATCCTAATTAATTTTAAAAATTTGATCTTAAAATAACTTAATACTAAAATGTTTTCTTATTTCCTGATGCAATTCCATCTTTTTTATTCAATTAATGCCACATGAGTTCTGTGTAACTTTTGTATCGCCAGTTTCTACACCCCGAAAGGAGGGATAAAAATTTGGCAAGTTACGTAAATTCTCTTTAAAAGAATATAAATTTCAATTACTTAAAATAGCAATGTAAAAGAATCACCATCAGAATCTTTTTACTCTTGTGTCGTATCTCGTCTCTTCTTACTTATGCTCCCCGAGATGGAATAAAGCGAAGTTTACAAAAGTCAGTTCTCTCTTGGGCCACGAAACGGCTTAAGAAGTGTGCTTTGCGTTATATATACAGTCGAATCCGGTTAATTGGACCACCGGATAATCGGACCAGCCGCTTAATCGGACCGAATCTTAAAGAACCAAAACAAATCCTATGTACATAAGCCTAATATTATTCGCTTATTTGAACCAAAATTCCGTTTAAACGGACCAAAGAACGTGGCAGGGAAGATGAAAAAGAAGTCACAAGTCGCACAGCAGGAAGTCCGAAAGGGAAAAGAACCATTTGGGAGGTGAGCAAGTTCTTTGTTTCTTAGAACGGGCAGCTCGGTAGTAAGTTCTTCAAACGTTGACTTGAATTTGATAAGAACTTTTTTTTATTGTGCTTCGCATGCTGAGTATCGTGTAGATCGTTTCGAAGAATTTGTTTGTAAATTTAATTTTCAATGAATAAAGTTCATAGGCAACAGTAGTTCTTGTTTGTATATACGCCTGTGTCGCACAATAAAGGTCATAATGACATTTTAATATGTTACGTATTGCACGTCTCGTCTTGAAACATAGGGCATGTTCGTGTAATTGGACCAGCCGGTTATTAGGACCAAAATGATGGCGTCCCGATGTGGTCCGATTAACCGGAATCGACTGTATTTACAATAGTGTCGTAACGGTACCTGTAAGACAAAAATCCCCTACTGCAGATAAACTTAGAAAAAAGAGAGAAAACAACAAATAATATAAAGAGCAACATATTTTTTTGTTTTATAAATTTTACACTTGACCGACTTCAGCCCCAAAAATGCTTTGCATGCGGCATATGATGCCTAGAACCAAAGCACGTACCATGGCGAAAGAAATGCATTAAATCTCATGTTTCAGGTAGTTATTTTTCTTTTCTTAGCCTGTCTAGCTATGGTGGTTTACATACAGCAAATAACATTCAAAAAGATTTTATTGTTTCTTGCTATGGAGAACACATTTCAATAAAAAAAGAATTGCATTCATTTCAAAATTTTGTAATTTCTTTGCTGTAACCACTGCTGTTTTTCATCAGATTCTTAAGCCTTGAACCAAAAATTTTTCCGTTCTTGTGAGTGCTATAGTAGTTTCGGTCACAAATATCTGGCTGCCGCCAGTACTGCAAAACACATCAGTATATGTCACCAATTATATGAATATAGCGATTTGCGTTGCCTGGCGAGCGTAATAGTGCTCATCAAGGATGGCATCCTGGAGTGCCATCAAGGATGGCATGAAGAAATGAGTTTCGCATCACTGACTTAGAAAGTAGTACAATGAGTGTCAAAACTGACTTGTAGCTGAATTTTTATTTTTCCTGTTCTATAAATTTTCCAATTAGGAATTTACTGAATTCCCATTCTTCACTTATCAAAATACTCTTGACCTCCTATCAAAAATAATTATTAACTAATTGTAAGAACAAAAGCCTACTTTTATAATTATACGTGTAGCCAACCCCACAACAAAAAAAATATTGTTAAAAATCATTTTCGTGTTGATATATATTCGAATATTTTGCAGATTATATAATTTGTTGTGTTTCTTATTTTGCGGATAGCTGGAAATTTATAGATACAGGGTGGCCCAGAAATCACTTTATATTTTGAAAATTAAATAAATTTTTTTCTATTAATATATTTCTTTTTCTCTTTTCAGAATTAAAAAATATAATCCCTGGAAATTTTTGGCATGGATAAGTTGACAACAGAACAACGAGTGAAGATAATTGAATGTTACTTTGAAAATGGACGGTCAATTGTTGCAACGCAAAGATCGTATATGCGCCATTTTAATGTTCGACATCCCCCTAGTAGACCTGCAATAAGGAACTTAGTGACGCGTTTTCAACAGCATGGCTCTGTAAGTTTTGAAAATTTTGAAAATTTTGAAAATTAAATAACTTTTTCTTAAATGACTGTATTGACTCTGTTGCAACAATTGACCGTCCATTTTCAAAGTAACATTCAATTATCTTCACTCGTTGTTCTGTTGTAAACTTATCCATGCCAAAAATTTCCAGGGATTATATTTTTTAATTCTGAAAAGAGGAAAAGAAATATATTAATAGAAAAAAATTTATTTAATTTTCAAAATGTAAAGTGACTTCTTGGCCACCCTGTATATAATTCTGAATTAATTATAGCTTAAGATCGGATTTTTCCAGAGATTTTTTTAACCTTTTTTTTACAGCATGAATAAGAAATGATCAATAAAATTTATTTTCTTATCTGGAAAAATAAATTATTATTGAAAAAGTTATGTTTTCTTTGCTAAAAAGGATTTTAAAGGCAAAGAAACTATTCCACGAATAAGTTTTTATCATGTCATTTTTATTGCACGTAATTTATTTGATGCTTAGAACCAAATTTTAATTCTTACATTTGAAAGGACATTTTAAAACGAAAACAAAAAATAAATATTAAAATTTTTATAATTGCAGAAACCAAGCTCATGTAAAACAAGCTAACAATTCCGGATCCAATATTGTTTTTTTATGATTAAATGCAACTTATGAGATCAAAAATCATTCTGACATAACAAATTTTTCCTGAAATTTGTGTAATAAGTCTTACCATTCCTAAAATATGTTATCATTTTAACAAAAATAAAAATAAAAAATTGGGAGAAAAAATTCTTTTAAAGCTCCTATGGAAGTTTGAGTGTAGAATTTACTGGAAGCCATTGGACTCAAATTTTAATTCTTAGATTTGCAAATGGAATTGCTAATAGTAAAAATAAAAAACAAAACCTAAAACTTTCATTTATATATCAAACAAAACTTTAAAAACTTTTGGCCTTTTTTTTGCCTAGAAAAGTAATTTACTAGGAAAAAAATCTTTCTGATATAGCAAATTCTCTCTAAATGTGATCAGGAATTAGTCTTAGCATTCCAAAAACATAGAATTGTCTTAAGCAAAATAAAATAAAAAATTGGATGAAAAATTACTCTCAAAGCTTCTATAGAAATAGTTATGAAAACCAGGGTTTACTTGAAGCGTTCGAATCCATATTTTAATTCTTAAATTTGCAAAGGAAATTTTAATGAAAAAAATAGAAAAACACACACCCTAAGACTGCCATGATTGCAAAAAACGAACTTCAAATCAAATAAACCAAGTATGCCAGATCCGATATTCTTTTTTATTTTTATTTTATTTATTAAAAAATCTCTCTAAAATTAAGGTGATCAGGGATTAGTTTTAGCATCTCAAAAATATACAACTAACTTGAACAAAATTTTTAAAAAAATCGGGATAAAAATGCTTCTAAAGCTCCTATGGAAGTAATAACCAATATATATTTGAAGCTGCAAATTTTAATTCTTAAATTTGCAAGGGAAATTATAACAGAAAAATGAAAAATAAAATTTAAAACTTCCATTTATATATCACACAACAATTTAACAATAACAAATTTGGTGATTATTCTTTCGTTTAAAAAAAATTTACAAGGGAAAAAAACATTCCAAAACTACAAATTCTCTCTAAAATCAATGTAATCAGGATATAGTCTTAGAATTCCAAAGACATACATATATCTTGAATAAAATAAAAAAAAGGAATGAAGATCTCCAAACTCATACGGAATCTAAGATTTATAAAAAGATGCTTCAAATTTTGATTCTTTGAATTTTAAAGAAAATTTTAGTAAAAAAGAATTCTAAAATTTCCATATCTTCAGAAACCAAACACACATTAAATAATCTACAAAAATAGATTTTTTTAAACTTTTTTTTTTACTATCAAAGCAATCTTAGAGGGGGAAAAATCATTCTGAAAAAATAAATTCTCTCTAAAACTAATGTGATCAGGAATTAGTCTTGCATTCTCAAAACATACAACTATCTTGTAAAAAATAAAATGTATAAATATATTGGGATAAAAATGTTACCAAAGCTCCTATGGAAGTAGTTATGGAGTCCAAGATTTATTTGAAGCCATAGAATTTGCACAGGAAGAAACTCCAAAAGAAATATGTCTCCATCTTTTGTGCTAGACCAGTGTGACCTTAAATATCTTGCCGACGTCGGCAGGCTGTCAAACGGCCAAACATCCGGCCATGGAACTGTTTAGCATATGGGAGGCCAAACCTCAGCTATGCGGAAAGGCAGAGCCAGCTACCAACGTCCGGTCAGAGGCTGTTTCGACCCCTCCTGCCTCCCTGCATCCGGCCATGATGTCTGATGTTGGCTAGTGTAAAAATTCAGTGAACCTTTTGTGTTTCAAAGCAGGGTATACATCATTGCAAGAGGGGTTGGTTATTAAACGAAGTGGGGAAGGTCGGCTGATATTTTTTTAATCCTTTTGTGGTTTGAGAGGCAGCAGTTTATTAATGTTTGGAATGTCATTCTAAAATGATATTTTAATAAATAAACTGTGTTAAAAGTGCAGTAAATGCATTTTTTAAAAAATTATTTGTTAACGGCAATTGCTTTTAAAATAATTTAATTGTTCAAAAATATGGTTTTCATGTTTGGTTTCGAAAGATTTTAAAGTAATACAATTTTAGAACTCTAGCTAAATGTTTAGTTCCTTCCATGTGCATGCATGTTTACCTAATAAACTCTATTAAAGCACCAAATTGCATCAAACATGATGAAAACAGCATATAAATTACAATTCGCAGTCAGAATACCTACATTTAAGCATTACATTGTGCTTTGATTAGTAATTTTTTTGTTGCTTCCATGGTTTCTGCGAATTTGTGAGTTTTTGTCTCTTATTATTACAAAGTTGAATTATGTAATACGATATCAAGTTAATAATAATTATTTTAATTTACTAGCAATTTGTTTTTAAATATTTTAAGTATTTTCATATGTCATATCTAACTACCTATTACAAATAATTTTACACTAGGATTTTTAACGAATCATAAAACAAATCTCTGTACTTGACCTTTAAATATAATTTTTTTAATTCAAGACGATTTTTTAACCTTTACTTTACATATCAGTTAAAATTGGAAGTTATTCCAGAAACATTAAAATATTTGAAAATAATTTTACTAACTTTCAACTTGTACAGAAATAAGATTTGGTATCCATTTCTACTGAACATGAAGCTACCTATATATTTTTTATTTATTGAAAATAAATATAACAATCACATATGCGCTGATACTATAATATACAGATTATTAAAACTATATATAAAGTTACTACGTACCCATAATACAATATTCGAAGGGGTAGGAAAATGGAATGACTTATTAAAAAAGCTGCGGTTACAGTTTTACAGAAAAACTAAAATATACATATAAAAACAAAATATACAAATCACTAAGACAAATGTTCTTCCATAAATGAGGTAATAAGTATTTGTACCACTTAATTAATGGGAAAATAAGTATAAAACTGCGGAAATTCAGCTAAATCCTATTCTTTCTGCTGCCAATAATGTTTGATGACACATTTTATCAACGATAGAAAATAATTTCCATATTTACAAGGAGGTGTGGCTTCGAAGATTAACAGATTCTAGATCCATTAATCTATCATGCAGAATGTGTTCCTAATGAAGGTTATAATTACCTTAGAGCATCAGATGTCTTCAGTACGTCGTGGTATGAAAACTTCAAAGTTAAGTCGTAATTCAGGCCACCATTCAATAATGCAAAGTCATCCCTGTATAGTTTACGCGTAAAGTCGAAAAAATGATGTTAATTTAGTTATTAAATTATACTAAAGATGGGTAAAATTTTATTAAAACTGCATTTCTGAAGAGAAAGATACATCTTTGAAGTCACACTTAAAGATATGATATTTATATTATTTCTGTTAGCGAGAACTTTTTATCTGCAAACGTAAATCCTTTAGAAACGATCAAAGGATCAACATTTATCAATTTTTATTGGCTTTTAACAAAATTTGCTCAGTTTACCTGACAACACATTATTTGCTAAAAATTTTAGTTAAAAAAATTAAAACATCAAAATGTTCAGTCATAGATGGATTGTCTTTAAAATGCGAGCTACTCTCATCAAAATGTGCTATTTTAATGTGTTTGGTCGTAAGTTTTCAGACCAAGTGTAATATGGCAGTAATCTAGTTGATGTTGTTTGTTTATGCTATTTTGGAAAAAGATGTTATACTTAAATCTACATCTTTCCAAAAATTGGTAAATCCAGTTTGGCATCAACAAACGATAATGACAAAAAAATCATAACTGCATTCTGAAATTAAGAGTTGTATGGGAAAAAAGTACTCTAATTATGCTCAGCTGTTATGTATGTCCAGTAGATACTATTTGAATTTTTTGTGTGCAGCCCTCTCCAAAAATCCATTTCAACTATTTAACAAAATACCAAGTCATTTTTACTAAGTATGAAAGGTTAATTTGGCAAAAATTTCGCAATAATCCTCAGAATAAAATGCATAAAGCACCAATTTGCAGAATCATCAAACACTTAATTAGTAGCAATAATTGGCACCTCTTCATTAAGCTTAATGAAAGGTAGAAAGATAAGTAAATATCCTTTACATTGATAAGCTAAATAGAAACTGATTCTATCTACATATCGACTCTACGGAGACAGAAACATCTAGAGGAGATTCAAGCTTCTTGTCCAAAGAATAGTAAGTTGACAATGCTTCACTTTGATCGAATTATCTTTATATTATTTTTAAAACTTATTTTTAATTACCGAGTTGTTAATATCCTCACAGAAAGAAAATCATTTTAACATCTCTACAGTATGAGCTTAGTTGCAATAAACAAAACAATGAAAAATACCTTTATAAAATATAAAAATTTAAACTTTTTTAGAATTAAATGTGATAAGTATTTAAATTTCACCAGCTCTGTTATTTCTAAAAAGAGAAACAAAAATTGAAGAAAAATAAGAGTGATATCAAGCAAAAAATTGAGCGTTTGAATTTTAAAGTGAAATAAAAATTAATTTTAGGAGTTAATGTGCTTTGAATTATTTCGAAAAAAATCATTATAATTTAAATAAAAATTTTAGTAAAATTAGAGAAGGTCTTTTTTTAGAGAAGACTTCGTATTCTGGAAAGAACAATTTGCTAGACTTGTAGCTATAGGTACTATGAAGCAAACGCTGACTTTTCTAAAATGCTCACTTCGAAGACTCTTCTCGGTGTGAAATTTATATTCTAGAAATAACAATGTGCCAAACTTGGTAATTCTAAGTACTATGAAGCGAATGCAGACTTTCCTGAGTTGCTCACAAAAGAGCAGACATTCCTTAAAGAACAATTCATTTTCTAGAAATAATAATGTACTACAGCTTTAAGCACTCTGAAGAGAATGTTGACTTTCCTGAAGTTCTCACTAAGGAGATATGTATGATTCAGAAATGGTAGAAATTGTTGCTCAGGCTTTTAGCTTCACAGAAACTAGAGCTACCAAGCTTCTCACATTGTTGTTTATGAAAGGCTCACTAAAGGAAATCTTCTTCTTTGTGAACGCTTTATATTTCAAAAACAGCAATGAGCCAAATTTGGTAACTCTAGATTCTGCAAAACAGATTTTCCTAAAGTGCTAACTAAGCAGAAGACTTTCTATAGTTAGCACTTCTTATTCTAACAACAACAATGTGCCAAACTTGGTTGCTCTAGAACACTGTAAAGTGAAAACACTGAGCACCATTTTGTACCATTTGTGAATCATATATACCACGTGATACGTGATGCAAATAGCAGATAATAACTTGCTTACAAGTATTATCATGTAATCTGCAAGTTGAATATCATTCTAATTTTGTTCCTTTTATACTGAAGATCTTACAACTGATTGTTAAAAGAATAATTCAACGACATAATACTACTCTATGATAGAGCATCTGAAGTTTAAGGCACTGTGTTTTGCTTCAGGTCCAGAAAATTATTCTACGAGTTTTTAAGCCAACAAATTATTTCAGCACTTAAATCTCTTGCCTATAATTGAACCTTGAAAACTAATCAAGTTTAACTCTAATTTTTGAGGAATAGTTGTTGAAATCCAAAATGCACTGACATTCTTAAAAGATAGATATAAATCAAAAATTTCAATTATTTAAATCTTAATGTTGAGCATTTAGCACACTTTGCTTTAGCCACTACTACCAATCCAAAGCTACAAGACAGGTCTCAATTCCTAAAACATCTGGATTATATGTATATAACCCCTTTTCCACTTTTTACCGCTAGTAATATTTTGGAGATTCACTTTTTCCTTGCCTGTTTCAAATATTCCTCTCCTCCCCCTCCCCCAAGCATTTACTCCCAATCCCCCCCCCCCCCTGATGTTCTCTGCAGTTTTGGCAGGCTTGCGGTGAATCCTAATTTGACAGTTGACATGCATTGTATGGGAACTCGCGTCTCCCTTGCCCAGTGATAACGACTGCAAAGGGTCAGGCGGAGGCTTTCTTTTCATATATTTTATCAAGCACTGCAGAGGCTGGAAATTCAAATAGAGAGTCACCAGGCAAATAAATAGAAGTTGTCGTTGCCGTCGCCATGGTTGCGGGCTTCTACGGGATAGAACTCTTCAACATTTGTCACTGGTGAATAGATAGCTTTTTCCTGTTTATGTGATCTCTACTTTTTTCTGGTATTGTTTGGAAGAAGGCGTAACCGTGTGCGCATGAAATGAATGCACAGTTGAAGTTTTTGTTCAGAGGTCTTCAGTAAAATAGTGCGTTATGGTTATTGTTGCATGAAAATATTCTCTCTTTTGTTGATATTTAAGAAGACATTACCGATATGTTGATTATTTTGTTTTGAATATGAATCAGTTAATTTTTTTTTATATTTGCTGATTCTTTCATTTGGAAAAAAATCCCAAGCGTCCAAATTCAAAATTAGATTTGATTTGATTAACCCTTTCACTAACCTGGCAGAAACAGTTCTTTATTAAGAGACTATTTTTGGCTGATTTCTCTTTCCATCTAGAGGTAAAGAAAATAATGCAACTTATGACTAAGAATACCCTCGCTTTATATCCTGTATTATTCGTTAGAAAAAAAAAGTTCGAAAGTGGCCCATTAGTATAGAACTTGCACTGCCAGTTTCAGCCTGATAAGTAGAAAGATTGTTAATGTCTTGATTTTAAAGCATGTCAGAAATATTTTAGAACAACCTTCGTATTTCTGAAATATATTTGTGGAGATAAGAGAACTCACTAGCCAGATATTCTAGTTTCTAACCTTTAATTTGTAAACTACAAATATTTCATTAATCGACCTAATGAGCATACTCTATGATGATATGAACATACCCTATGATGATATTCTGTCCCAACAATCAATAGGGACAAAATATCATCATAGAGTATGCTCATTAGGTCTATTAATGAAAGCCCAATAGCCATGAAATTACAAGCACTGCAAATAAGTTTACAATTTAAACTTACATAACAATTATTATATCATTTATCTGCAGCTGTTTAAAAGATCAAATTTTCAATTCTGTTTTGTTTACGACATGGAAACTGCTATTTTTAATAACCATCAGGAAAAATATGGTACGACGAATCCGATAATTTTTGACGGTTTTTAAAATGTACACAACAAAGTAAAAAGAATAGAAACAATGTTTTTCAATGCCAAATATCACTAACCCTTCTCCTAAAGTTTCGTTTTATTGAGTTATTATAGTAAAATTCGACAGCTGGCATTAATTATAATCTGTTGAGGACAGTATGAGAAAAGTAGTTCCAGATTTAATTTTCTAGGATGTTTTTATATAGAGCAAAATTAAAAATTGCGTGGATAATACATCCTGTATTAATTTACAGGAATATCAACTCAAAACTGCTATTTAATCCGTAAATTATCACATGCTGGCAAATATTTATACTCAAATCGAATGTCCTTTGGACATACTCAATGCCGAAGCTAGTGACATAACATAAAGATGTATGATGTATGTAAAGATGTAAAGTTTTCTTATTCTACGTAAGTTAGTAGAGGTTCTTTGTTTGTCAGCTTTTGCAACTAGCACACCTTCTAGATCTTATTTCAATGAATTTTATAAAATAGCAAATATTTTTTAACTGCAATTTTTTTCCCTTATATGACAATAATAAATTATTATGCAATAAAACAGGAAGTTATACTTTCTGTTGCTAATGGGGTTTTTATGTGGCTGCATCTGCTGGCAACATCTAAATGCCCCAGCCACAGGTGATGGAAGATCTCCTTGAATGACGAAAAGATTACTCTTTCCATTCAAAGATCAAAAGCTCTATCGCTCCATTTCGCATTGCATTTATCTTGATCTGAGAAGAAACCTGCCCCTATATCCCGTCTGCCTTCTAAAGTATAAGTTATCTCCGATAAACATTGGAATAGAAATAAAACGAATCCGTCACAACGGCGAAATAGCGATAAAGAACCTGGCAATCCACTTTTCGTGTTCCAGGATCAAGAACTCCATTTCATAGCGAATACCTGAACTGAAAAAGCAGAAGAAACAAAACAAAACTCCTTTTCTATCTTTAAATCCAACAGTCATCAGTCTTTATAGATTTTCGACACCGCAGATTTTAAGCCGGAGTACCATAAATTTTTGATGATTTTAAAGTGCACCGCCATGTTTGTTGGCTGTAGAGTCCACAACACACAGCTTGGAGGAAAAGTTGCCGGTGAATAGGTTTTCCACATATAACCCCCAAAAGCTCCCTTCGGGTAAACCGGGGGATATTATCGGCATATCCGTCAACCTATTTGCGCCTTGTTATTTGTCTATTTTTTTGCTGAGTGTTTCCTATCTTTTTTTATTTACTTTTGTTTACTCCAAGAGCCAACGTTGGTGATTTTAAGAGTTAGAACTAAATGAAAGTTCTTTAAAGTTATAGCTCGGACCGAAATGCCGGCATTAAGCTCAAACGTGATCCGTTGATATTGAAATAAAAACGGTGTTATTGTAAATTGTTTAGCGTTTCGAAAAGTCGAAAATCAAAACAAATAAGCCGAAGCTGTTAAAAATAAAAGTTTTTTTTTCTTTAAGACTAGTTTCAAAAGAGATTTTTATTAAAATAAAAGAGATTTCTCTCTTCCAGTTTAACGGATAAGTATTTATATAAATTTCTAGCATCCGGGATTGATTAAATATCTTTGTTGAAATATATAGCTTATTTTTTAAAAGACAGACTGCAATATTGTAATACTTACATGGAAATAATGCGACATAGTATCATTTTGGATAAACGAGAAAGCAATGCATTGATAGGAAGGTACTTTTTGAAAATTGATTTGCGAAAATAATAACATGGCCAAGCAAATTCATATGCGTGCCATTTCAATCGCATGAAAGTATCAAAGCGACTATAAAGTGAATTTATATATAAAAACAATAAACTTTCCTCCTCCAAATTAGATACATTTAACTTTTCACACACATAAAAAAATGAAAATACAAATCTATTAACTGACTTATGTTTATATATGAACAATGAAAAGAGTGGTTTCAAAAATATATTCTTTTTTTAATAGCTATTGTATGAGCTCTAGGAATAAGTACAAATAAAATTTATGGACAAGTTTGAACACTCAAAGAATTTATTACACGTCTGTAAAATCACATTTTCTCTTACTTGGCATGTAACACTCTGTACTGTACTAGAGTTAATTGTACTTACTTTATTTTTGCATTGGTTTAATGCCGTAATTATTTAAAAAAACATCACCAAAACATTTATCAAATACCAATTTTCATGTAATAAATTCTCTTACAGACTCATTTAATTTATAAAATCAAACAATTTTAACTTAACAAAAACTAAGCCCAATGAGACAAATACATTCGCTTGCTTATTATTTGTACATGAAGAATGAAATTGTTTTTTAAGACTCACTAACAATATATACATAAAGAATTTTGGAATGTGTTTGAACATGCAAAACTTTTACACTTTCTGTATAATGACTTTTTACATTTAAAATCCCCCACATACATTTCCTTAGATAATTGTACTTAATTTACTGTTGCATTGAAATTTCACACCGTAATTATTACAGAAAGCACCAAAACATATGTGGCTACTTTCCATTTAATACACAAACACCTTAAACCATAAAAACCAAACAGCGTTAGCATAAATCAGTCGTATCACAGACTTTCCAATTCGCCCAAAGATACATGGATAGTAAATGCTGAATGACCGGACCGCTGCTACAGAAACACTGGTGGGACTGTGATTGAGTCTTAAGGGCTTTCAACGGCACCTTACAACCCTTCCCTACGGAAGTACGTCCCGTCATCGATGGGAAAAGCCATACCCCACCTTTTCGAATATCCTCCAGGTTGACGAGAACCAACCACCATGCTAGGAAATGCTGATTCTCATTTCGAGATACTTTTCCCGGGGATACAGTCTTAATGTAGAAGAAATCCCAAAGAAGCAAATAGGACCTCTGATTCATTATTTTGATATGAATAGTAAAACAGACTGCTTTTAGAAATCTCATTAGCAATATGCACATTTACAATTTATGAACGTATATGAATATGCAAAAAGTTTACACTTTCTGTATAATGTCTCTTTATATGGAGATCACTCCCCACCCCAGTGTTATTGCATTAGAGTTAACTGCATTTAATGTATTGATACATTGGATTTTTCAATCATGATTATTAACAAAAGTACCAAGATATTTGTCAAGTGCTGATTTCCATTTAATCAGCAAACACCTCAAAACCATAAAACAAAACAACCTTTACCTGAAAGAAACTCCAATTAAACAAATGTGTAATTCAAATGTTATTATTTGGATAACAGCATTGAAACAGAGCACTTTTAAAAGTCTCTCTAGCAATACAAAAACTTTTAATTTAGTAATTTTCGTCTGAATATGTAAATATTTTACACTTTCTTTATAAGGTATCCTTATTAGAAAAGTTATTCTCCCCTTCATATTGTCTTAGAATCAACTGCACTTACTTCATTGTTGTATTAAAGTTTAATAACATAATTATTAATAAAAGTGCCAAGAACGTTTGTCAAGTGCCACTAATCAGCAAATACTTCAAAACCATAAAACCAAACAACCTTAACCTAAAAGAAATCCCAGATATCCTTCATGCATTCACTTCAGCGTTGAAGGGCATACCCACTTTCACTTGATTAAAGCCAGTGGCAGCATAACTCAATCTCTCTCCTGACTTTAATTTCTCCGAAGACCTTTGAAGTCGAAGTTCTTTAAAAATCCCCCCTTTACTCCTAATTACCGCAAACCGCAATTAAACTCTTCTCCATTCTCTGAGCATTGTTTGGCGGAGAAAAGGTCTCTCTCCTCCCTTAAAAGGCCAAAAGGAAAGGAAGAAAGAGAGATAGAAAGGGAGGAAGTGGTGGCCGGCCATGAATTGTTTAGCCACGAAATCACCAAATTGATTAACAGTAATGGCTCTGCGGTCGGAAAGAACATAATGGATCCATGGCTCTCTTACTTACAGCCCGCTTGGGGTAAATCTAAGAGATCTGCATTGTTCTATGTGACTTGGCCCAATCTTTCAACTCTTTGAGTCCCTTTTTATTTCGTCTTATTTCTGGATGGAATGGGAATAAAAAGATATCGGCTTTTTTTCTTCTTCTTCCTTTTAGTATATTTGGGAAGAGAATAAGGCATAGTGCCATATATCCTTTAATAATGATTTCTTTCTTTAATTTTAATAGTTAAAGTGAAAAAATCGAAATAGATTGAATATGTATTTCATATTAATATTTTATAAAGATAATTTTTTGATGTTCAATGCTTCATATCAGATTATTTAGTATTTTGAAATCTACTTGTACAGGGTGGCCCAGAAGTCACTTTACATTTTGAAAATTAAATAACTTTTTTCTATTAATATATTTCTTTTTCTCTTTTCAGAATTAAAAAATATAATCCCTGGAAATTTTTGGCATGGATAAGTTTACAACAGAACAACGAGTGAAGATAATTGAATTTTACTTTGAAAATGGACGGTCAATTATTGCAACAGAGTCAATACAGTCATTTAAGAAAAAGTTATTTCATTTTCAAAATTTTCAAAACTTACAGAGACATGCTGTTGAAAACGCGTCACTAAGTTCCTTATTACAGGCCTACTAGGGGGATGTCGAACATTAAAATGGCGCATATACGATCTTTGCGTTGCAACAATTGACCGTCCATTTTCAAAGTAAAATTCAATTATCTTCACTCTTTGTTCTGTTGTAAACTTATCCATGCCAAAAATTTCCAGGGATTATATTTTTTAATTCTGAAAAGAGAAAAAGAAATATATTAATAGAAAAAAAGTTATTTAATTTTCAAAATGTAAAGTAACTTCTGGGCCACCCTGTATTTGAAAAAAAAAATTGAGGTACTAAAATACATGGGAATGGTTATTGCGTGAAAATAATAAAATCTCATAGAAAATATAATTCTGAAATGTAAATTATCTTATGCCTATTAAGCTGAAAAGCATGGTGCTATATATCCTCACATATTATTTTATTTAAATTATTGTTTAATTATTGTCTTTTAGTGTGTGTGATTTTGAAGGAATTAAATCTTCATAGCAAAAGAGAAAAAAAAAGGAAAGGATATTTAACCTATATTTGAGACTAATATTTTATAGCGGTGATTTTTTAAATGTTTTAAGCTTGATATTCTTTGCTTTATCATTTTGAAATCTATTTATATTTGAAATAAATTTTGAGATATAAAGGAAATTGGATGCAATTGCCTGATAGCATTGCATCTAACTGTAAATAACGAAATCTTATAGCAAATATAATTCTCGAATTTAAATTATCTTATGCTCGTAAAGCTACGTGCCATATATCCTCGCATATTGTTCTATTATTAGATTCGACTTTTTTGCGACCTTAAAGGGATTAACTTGTACTCGAATGTCTTCTCTCGGTCACCATTCTAGACGGTGTATCATTTTAAAATTTTTTTATTTTAATTTTTAAAAGTACCTACAGAATTTTAAAAAGATTCGGATTCATTTTTCAGAGAAACTTTACTTAAAACAGATGCATGTATTTATTTTTTGGTGCAATAAACTAATCAATGTATTAAGTCAGTAATTATGCATCAAATTAACTTTCCGAGTTCGAAGGATTAAATCTTAATAGAAAAAGAGGAAAAAATAAAAGGATATTTAACTTAGATTTAAGATGAATATTTTATAGCAGTGATTTTTCAACATTTCATACTTTAAATTCATCGTCTTTAGTATTTTCTATCTTTTAGTAAACCTATTTGTACTTGAAATAAATTTTGAGATATTATAGAAATTATATGTGTATGTTGACATTGTAATTTCCTGTAAATAACTAAATCCCATGAAAGATGTTATTCCGAAATGTGTATGTAATAATGTGAATGAAAAATGTAAAAAGGAACGTGAATGTACCCATATGCAGGGTGTCATCTATCCTCAAATATTGTTTTATTGCTTTGGGTATGATTTTTTTGTGTGATTTTGAAGGGATTAAATTTTAATAGCAAAACAAAAACGAATAAAATATACTTAACCTATAATTGAGATTAATATTTTATAGTGGTAATTTTTCGATGTTATTATGCTTGATATCAGACTACTTCAATAATTTGAAATCTAATTGTATTTGATATAAATTTTGAGCTACTAAATTACATGAAATCTCAGTTTCATAGTAAAACTGTAATTGTCTAAATAAAGAAATCTGCTGATAAATATAATTCTGAAATGTAAATTATCTTATCTTATAAAAGTGCATACATGAAAGATTTGAATGCTGTATAAATTCTACGAAATCTTTGTTCAATAAAAATATTGCTATTACTTATGGCACTTGATAAGTCCGTTGAAAGTTATATGACAGTAATTTGAGAGGAGAGCGTCTCTTGGTGTTTCAGTTGCACCAACTAGGGCCAAGAGTACGACTTATCTATTTCATGCATCACATTCACAACGCCGTTTTACCAGAGGTAACATTAATACACCTCACAGATAGAACAATCTGTGAAGTGTATTAACGGGAGGTGACGAAACGGGAAACCCATATCACTGACAAGATGTGCAACCCCATGCAAAGACGCCGGCATCAATAAATATAATCACACTTTGAAAAATAATGATTTCTAACTTTTAAATCACTGTACTTTAAAGATTATTACAGTAATTGCATCATTTAATTTATTATACTTGAATTGATTTCTTGATTATTCTTGAATGAATCATAATAAATAAAGTGAATAACAGAAACATGGAACACAAATTTTCTCATTTTAATCTTTAAAAAAATTAAAAGGGAAACAAAACGTAAATACGTAGTAAATTTATATACATGTTATACATGTTAGTAAAATTATAATCAGGCATTTAAATTTAGTTTAGTAATAATTTTATAGTTTAAGACAAAGACTTTAATTGGCTGTGTTGATTCAAGAATAAAAAGTATTTTATTCTTAAGATTCTTGTTCACTATTCCCTCTCCCCTTTTCACCACAAAGATAGGGGGGAATTTTCATTAACTGTACAGTTCTCCTCATCATTTCGAAACTTAAAGGTAAAAATAAATCGATCGATTGATGTTTAATAAGATAATTTATCGTTTTAACAGAAAAATGTAAGGTAATGTACGTAACTATGCTCGGAATTTTTTTTTTTTTTTTAATTTTGCAAAATGCTTGAAATTAGTTATATTTTTGAATACTTGCATTCAAAATAAGGAAAAAACATTTATGAAACTAAAAGTATATTATTTAAATAGCAAATTTAATCAAAAACTGGAAAAAGGAACTATTTGTTCACTCAAAAGAGTTATAGAGCTAAACTCTTCTACTTTAGAAGTTTCCCCTTGCTAAAAGGAAACCTTTGAAACTTGCTTCAAAGGTTTCAGATGGTTTAAGCAATATATTGTATAGTTCCTTAACTAAAGAAATAAGCTATATTTTTATTCATTCTTTAAATATTTGGGTTCGACTGATAAATAGCATAGAATTTGCAATTTTTTTTCACATTCTATTTTTTTGCATTAAAACAATTATTAAATATTTCTAAATAATACTCTTACTTATTATTTATTCTCTTGTTCAGCAATTGAAGAACATATTGAAAAATTATTACATCAAATTATAACAAAAGAATATAAATTTGAATTTAATTTATGGTATTTTAATTCAGAAAATTCCATCGAATATTAGAATTTGAGAAAATAGCATTCACCGAAGTGACATTAAAGCGCATGTAAATGCAAATACTAAAATCAATGTAGTTTCCTAAAAAATAGGCTTTGAAACAAAATTATAACAGTTTTGTCAAACACTTGCTAAAATATTAAGAAAATTACATTAAAAAAATTCATAATAAATAAAAAAATTAACTTTTTTAACGTAGTTGTCTACCTTTTAATGATTCTATCAAACAATGAAAGATTTATTTCATTTCAAAAATAAGAGAGTTTTGTAAATTTTATCTCATTTTGAATGAAAGAAAATGAAAATGAAAATAATAAAATTATTATACAATAATAATATTAATATATAATAATTATAAATTGATATCGTTAAAATACTTTTAAAAATGTTTTAATCAATGTGGATTTAGCTTCTTCTTGACAAGAAGAAGATAAATTTTCATTGATTTAGCTTCATTTTCACTTCTCTGTGTGAAAATTGCTTATGTTATTTTTCAGTTCAATATTTATCAATAAAAATGTTATTTATTAATTAAACCTTAGGAAGTATATTTATCACCTTCCAAAATATATTTGTGTCATATTTAACTGTATAAAATCAAGTATTTTTAGCTTCGAAAAACCAGCACATTTATAGGACAGATTCACATAAAATCATTTTTATTAATGATAATCAAAAGTTATCAGAAAAACGTTAATTATTATATGTATATTTCGGTATCTTTAATTTATAATTTTTAATAATAAATTATTGTCAAATTAATAACATTTTACATGTTAAATACAAACGTTTTTAGACACTTAAACTATTTCTGTTAATTTGAACTATTTTTGTTTCTCTTTTCATTTCCGTCACATCAGATCGTAGAAAGTCTAAGTTTCAAAGCAATCTACATGTTAAAACTCAAAGAAAGAAACAAGTCTTGACTTTTAAAATTGACTGACTTTATCATTGGCGAAATGAATTTCCGTGCCAAATATCTAAGAAAATCTGAAAAGACTACAAAATAGAGAAATCCTAAGCTTACATTTAATCCAAAACGTCTGAGTAGCACAAAAGGGATGTAAAGACATCGAAGAGACGTTAAATAATACAACTGTTCTCATTTTATAGAACTCGACTAGTAATAGAGAGACACCTCTTTTGGAACTTTAAAACTCAAACAGATTAAAATTGTTTTCGTATATTCTCGACGAAGAAAATCGGATTGCAAGTCAGATCCATCGAAGCCTTTTAAGAAAAGATTCTAATTGCTTCCGGATAAATAAACGCCACCATTTCTGTTCACGTTTCCCTACAGAAATGTAGGACCATTCAGGGCAAATCCAATATTTCTTTGAGAGATTGCCTTAGCGCCTTCAAATTATCAGAACACCCCTCTTTTTTTTCATTTCCCTGAGTTAAATTTCTATAACGACCTTTGGGTGTATTTGTTTGTAAATCAAAACTGAACACCATAAGCAAAAGATTCCCGTGCCTTTAAAACTGTGTACGCACACAAAACATTTCTCGCAAAACTTGAAAATGCCAATTTTAAGTCTGAACCATTAAGTTCTTAACGCGGCAGACATTCGTAAGAGGCAAGGCACACACTGTCATCGGCAATCTCGAAGAATGGTCCCAAAAACGTCTATAATCGTCGACAGTTCATACAAGAGCCGGGGTAGTTTTTCATTTGTTAACATTAGAAGCAAACGTTATTTCCGTATTAAAGAGTTCCGAGTTGGAAAATCTGTACTTAAGAATTCCATGATCGCAGCCTTTCTCTCCACCCCCTTTCTTTTTGGATGAAAAGGCTCGCTGCAGTGTGTGCCCATTAATTTCAAATAGAAAAGAGTGGAATAAATGGCAAGCGGGAGTTGATGCGTTAATGGCGGACCCATTAGAGTGGGTTTTGGAGTTCCAGAACATTCAGGAAATCACTTGCTGCCATCGATTAAAGCCTGTGCGATCAAAAGGGGAAAAACACAATGAAGTGTAAAGTAGTTTCTCTAAAAAGACGGCGGTAGGGGGGGAGGGAGGGGACACTAACGACTAGTGAACAACATAGAAAACAACCCAGACCAATAACAATCCTGCACCAGGGCAAGTCGACAATAACGCAGGAGTGATACTAACATAGGTATCACGGTTAAAAATCCGATATATATTTTAAAGTTAAGATTTTCTTAAATGTGGCGTCCCTCCCCGACACCCACCCATTCCGAGAAAGGAAGAAAATTGCAGAAACGCTTTAATTTTAGGGCTATTATGACGGGAGGAAAAGCCCCGGCAAGTTTTCCACTCCATTTGCCTGAGAAGACATTAAAAACGTTAAAAGCGAGTGTGAGGCTCAATTTAGTTTGTTTCGAGGCAAAAGGGGGGTCCGGTGGCTCTCTGGTGAAAAGGTTTCCCCGAGGTCTTCGGAAGAAGGCAAGAGTTCCCGCAATTTGTCACGTATCCCAAGCCATCTAAACGACAATTACCACGTTCAAATTAGTTTTAATTGTTTGTTTGCATAATCCTAGCGAGAGCTGGTTTCGATGGT
Source organism: Argiope trifasciata (assembly GCA_026543055.1). Classification (NCBI taxonomy): domain Eukaryota; kingdom Metazoa; phylum Arthropoda; class Arachnida; order Araneae; family Araneidae; genus Argiope; species Argiope trifasciata. Next base: position 256,083 of record JAPMOQ010040581.1, read on the forward strand.
GGGCACAATAGTAAATGGCTTTCTATTGACTCGCGATTCCTGATAAAGAGAATAAAAGTAATAGGAAGGAAAGAAGAAAAAGGGCTTTTATAGTAAAAATCTTAAGATCCGGAATTTCTGGTTTCCTACGCGAAGCTTGTTTGGATGGATGGAGAGGGGAGACTAATTTGTTTTTCTGTTTCTTTTGTCTCTTTTAGCAATGTCATGGATTTTAGTTGATGTTATTTGACATAAAGTGAATCTTATTTCATTAAGAATCAAATATATTAATATTTTTTTTCATAATTTTCAGATTTATTTCTAATTGTGCTGTTATTCTGAAATGACTACTTACGAAACGTGTTGCAATTTTTTTCCCGAGTCTATTATCCATTCTTATCTCCCAGTTAATCTAAATACTTTAATTAAATAGTCTAGCTAAAATTTTTCAGAAAAATGTTCCACGATATGAAGTTAATCATTAATGATCTTATCAATTATTTAAAAAAATTATTTTACTTGACTTAAGCAAAGCATCTGTTGCATTGTAGGCACCAAGAAGATACAGATGTACTGAAAGCAATCTTAGAAATCGCCACGAAAAAAATCATTATTGAGTTTGCATCTCTAGTGAAAATCAAGACTGCTTACAGCAAAGGCAATGTAACACAAATCTTGGATATTATCTATTTTTTCTTCTGTAAATGGCGAGTGAGTCGAGAAAAATCATAGACATCATTCATACCCTCATGACGTCAATATAAAACATTTCAGAAATGTTGGATACCAAACTTCTGCATTTTCCTTTATTAATAAGTTGAAGAATTCAAAAATATTGCCGTACAAATGAGAATAGCTACCAATGGCTTTAAAAAGCCGAGTTTCATCAACTGTGCATCTTAGTTTCGTGCTGTTGGGAATTGTTTCTTCCTAAACAATCTAAGTATTTTTTTAAACTAAGGCTTAGTTATTTATATGGTTACATGCTTAGTTCTTTAAATGTTGGGTATTAGATTTTTCAATTTCCCTTTATTAATTATTCAAAAAATTCAATGATTTTGCAGCATACATAAAACTAACGCGCAATCTCTATGGTTCAGTAGGCAGACTGTCCGATTTTTTGGTTTTTCCGTGGCTCAGACATGGTGCCTTCTCCAAAGCATCGAATTCTTTTACTTAAAATGCTCTCTACTGTTTATGTAGGATCTGGAAGATAGAAAATCTTTCTTAAATTTTCAAATTGAGTTGTTCTCGAACACTCTGTATATATAAAAAATAAATCTCGTGAGTTGTGGGTAAATTTTTAGTATCGTGCTGTTGTAAATTGCTTCGTAATATTAAGTTAAATTAAACTAAAGGTGGAAATCTTTACATATTCGGGATAATAACATTTCTACATTCCCGTATACATATCATAAATTACTCGAACTCGACATTTTGGTGTATCTCCTCTTTTTAGACCTTCATGATTTCGAAAAATATATTTTAAGAAATTGTTGGTGTGTGTGTCTGTAACAAAAATAACTAAAAACCGCTTTGAGCTACATGGATGAAATTTAATTTACGATCCTACCACCAAATTTATAGGTTTCATTCGAAATTGAATAAAACCTATCCTGAATAAAATTTGTCTATTCGGCTGTTAGAAAAGTTAACACAATAACTATAAAATGGAGAAGATCAAATAGATGAAACTGGATATACATAAATAGCATCGATGATCTAGGCACCTATAAAATTTGAAGCCAAAAGTAACAAAGAACTCAACCATATTCTGTTAGTAGGTAATATTAAGAACATGTAAGCGCTATAACTCAAAAATACCACGACTTAAATATATCAAATTTGTTATGGAATGTTGTGACTGCAAGTGCAGTTTCGTGTCAAACCTTTATTTCAATAGGTTTGAAAACAAATATCTCAAAGACACAAATTCTATTATAAGATACTAGTAGTCACATGTCAGTGATTAATCAAAAAAAAACTCGCCAAGGATCACAAGATAGATTTAATAAAAAGGTTGCAATTCCGCCAAAGGTTTATATTTCGTATCCATTGTATGTCAATTCCATGCAAGGTATTTCCTTGATATATTACTTTTATTAGAAAGAACACAAGAAAGTTTTGTAGAGACCACTAACCCTGATTTAAAAAACCATGCCACAAGAGAAAGGATGTTACATAAGAATAGACATAGATCAAATATCAACACAGAAGAAAATTTCAAAATCTTGAAAGAGTTTTGTGGACACCAATCCAGCAGGTTATGCCACAAAATTCACAAAACTTTTGTTTAATCGGTTTCAAAAATTGTGTCTGAAATTCAAATTTCATTATCAGATACTATTAATCGTACGTCAGGGATTTATTTCCAAAAAACTCGCCAATGATCACACAATAGATTCAATAAAAATGCTATATTCACGCAAATGCTAATACTTCATATCTCTTGTATGACAATTCCATGCGACGCATTTTTTGCTATAACACTCTTTTCAGAGAATATGTGAGAAAGTTTTGGGGAGACCACTCTTGCTAGTTAAAAAAAAACTATGCCCCAAAAGAAAGGATGTTGCACAGGAGCATAAGCATAAGCATAGATTAAATATCAAAGCTGAAGAAAATTTCAAAGATTGTCCAGAAAAGTCATAGTCCATGGTCAAAATTCTCCTCCGCCTATCCATTACACCGCCAGCCATAACATTAGCACAAGTGACCTTTCCCAAGAGATTTAAAGGAAGATCCTCCAGAAAAGGGAATCGGATCGTTTCACGAAATACTCTCCTTTCACCCGTTGAGTAATCTTCGACCCCCACCTCCTTCCACCATCAATTTACCCTCCCTCGTCCTTTTGCCCTTTTCCATTACATAGTGAAGTCCTCCAGAGGCCTCCTTAATTACATGCACCTCGCTTAATTGTCGCCCACTGCTAAAACCGAGCCCAAATTAACCGTCGCCTCTTGCCCTCAAAGGAAATATGCAAATTGCCGAAAGCCGAAACCCCCTTCCTCGCACAGGAACTTTTAAAAGACGAGGGCTCACAGTGGTTGTAGTTGATTCGATGTTGAGGTCGCCGCGTCCCCGGAATGGTATTATATTTCCCTCGAAATGAATGAGAGTCGAGGGCTCTGCTCTTATTATTAAGTTCTTGGGAGAAGAAGGCGACGAGGGATTTATTTGGAAGGAGATATTTCCCACGGAATTTTCTCTGTGAAACAGAGGATGGAGCAACAGAGAAAGTCCTCCAGTCGATCGGGAAGATCGGTGGATTTCTTGGTTTCTGCCAAAATCGTTTTCTTTTTAGTCGGGATATAAAATGGCAAAAAAATACAAAATGACTTGATTTTGGAAGTGGTAAAAATTTTAAAAATTATCTTTATTTAATCATTAAATATAACAGAACTGGACAAGAAGTGGAATTGACTTAAATGTTGGCACTTTTTTAATCGATGTCTTGGCTAGAATAGAGGAAAAAAAATCCCGATATGTTAAAGTATAAGATAAATTATTGAAGAGACTGATGGATCCGATGTTTATTTTTCCTTTCTCTCAGGATAAAATGAAGAACATTGGGAGTCGAAAAAAGCTCATAGAATTGCTGGCAAAAGTTGACAAAAATTGAGTAAGAAAATTAAAAATGATTTTTCTCCTGGCCTCTTTGATTTGGCGATTTTAAGAAAGTGAAATGGAGTGCTTGAGTTCGAGGTTTTTCAACTCTGCAGGTAGTGAATAAATAGTAGGATGATTACTTAGTAATTTATTGTGCGACAAATTAAGGATTACGAATGGAAGATTAAATTACTAATAAATCAAGAGGGTGGGAAAAATGAAGAGAAGATAAAAAAATTACATAAATGAATTTCAGCAAATTCTGTGCAAAGTCTATTCGGTGGTAAAGCTATTATCATGTCTTAGACATGTAGGAAATGACAAGGTCGCTTAGCATCTTTTGAAAATAAAAAATCGTAATCTTCCATTTCTTTAATGGCGATATTAAGGCTTTTGTCGATTTTTTTTTCAAAGAATCATGTTGAGAGTTTCTTGTGGAAGTCTTGCAGCATTCAAATATTTTGTGTGCCTTTTCTTCCTGACAAATCACGGCATATTAATACACGGCATTACTTAATCGTCCCATTTTGCAGTCTTTCTAAAGATAGTACGATATATGAATTTTGGGAGAAGATGGGAGCCTAAGTATGGGATACTGTTTAACTTTTTATCATGTGACAATATGATCCAGTTTTGGTTAAAAGATTGTAAATAACTGAAGGCAGCAAATAATTGAAGCTCGAAATCGCATAGGCAATGAATAAAATATAATTGGTAATTTCCATATCATCTTTTAATCACATTTATTTTTTACCTGCTTTTACAAGTATGCCATCATTATTAAATATACTTTTTTGACAACAGATGCGTTTTTAAAAAGTCAACGAAGAATTATGACATCATAGCTGTTATTTTCAAGGAATGCAATTTTTTTTCGGAGACAATTCAATAATTTAATATTTATAATATGATCAAAAAACTTCACTCGCGTTTAATAACAGTTTGGTTTTAAGTATTTTCTCTTTCCCCTTGGAGGGAAATATCACCTTATTCATTCAAGAGTGAAACATTGAAGAATTTGATACTGTTCTAAGATTCATCCATTATGAAACTGTTTTATGCTCTCAGAAATTAAGAAATAGCAGTATGTATTTACAAAAATATTGTTTTCATGAAATTTTTTATATAAATTAATATGTTTAAGAATTTACTAGTAAATAGTTTATCATTTGGAAATAGCATATATATAGAGAGAGGGGGGGACAAGGATAGAGACCAACAGAGATGACGCGGGATTATTTCAAACCGGTATAAACTGGTTTGTAACTTAAATTAATTAAGACCAGTAATGACAAAATAATTATGTTCTCACATGATAACTTGAAATCTTCGATCGTAGATTTCCTTATTATTTATTATTATTTTTTGTAATTATTTTGGATTTTGGTGATATGTTTTTTAAAGATAATTTTTAAAGCTTATCGAATATTACAACAAAGTAAACTGTTTCACCTCTCCAAGGAATATATTTTCTACTTAATTTTGATGGTACGATGAGACTCATTTTCCATAAGAAATAAACTGCTTCACATTTATCCATGTTAATTAGGTTCTTCAATTGGATGTTACCTCACCATGAGCTTGAGATGTTCGAACAGTTTTTCCTGGAAATAACCTCCGGATCTTTATCGGTGCTTCGAAATCCCGTATTATATGTGTTTCCTCCTAACACAAGAACATATATAGTATTTATCTTCTTCGGATAATAGACTGAAATAGAATGGAGCTTCGAGATGATAATCCTCAAGTCACAAAACTAAAAAACCTGTACGTGCTTTTGACCTGACGAAAGAAATAAAACTAAATGACTATAGAGATGATTTCATTTAAGAGCAGGATTATAAATTTATAAGGAGAGAGCGGTTATATAAAACAATTTTCAGTACAGAATTTTTTGCTTAGACAGTTATTAATCCAATAGGAAATATTTCTCTATTAATGGAAATAAGCATCTAAATTGTCAAAGAATTTCCTTCGCCTTTGAATTAGAAGCATATTTCTATTTATAATAAAGAAAAATGTGTGTACTTTACGTACTCATACTCTATATGATAGTCAGTTTGACTTAGATTGTCCAAATTCGGTATAAATATACCTTGTAGCTGATTTTGCTGACATTTTAACAGCACTACGATTCTAGGTTTTGATGCAATTAAGATAGTGTACGCAATAAATAAAACAAATGAGAGTATTCAATTAACATGTTTAAATCTTTGTAATAAGTTTTCAAGTTCTAAAAAAATAAAAATATATTTAAGCCTGAAATAAAAGTTCCGAATTTAAATCTTTATACTTAATTAACAAATAATAGAGAAAGATTGATGATACTTGAGCTGAAGTAGTTAAGTTACATCCAAAAATTCTCAAGGTTCTTTAGTAATTAGTTCAGGTCTTGTAGTTAATGTGTTGGTTGAAACCAAGCAATAAAGATATTCTTAACACTAATGAGGGATTAATCTAAAGAAATATTTGAAAAATTTACCTTTTTCATTAATTTTCTTAGCTAATGGATTAAAAAATTTTCTCAGAAAAAAAACTAGAGAATTGTTTGTTTTAAACTTGGAAAGATTTTTCGTTGACGTACATTTTTCAGGAACAGAAATGTTTGATTGAAATTTTGAATGCTGATTTTAGGATATGCTTCAGAGTTCCATTATCCTTCCTTAATTCTATACTTCACCGATTGTAAAAAGTTTAAAAAAAAACAGTTGAAGTTAGTTATTAAAAAGGAATGTTAGTTTTTGTCTTGTTATTGCAAAACAAAAGACTTTTCAAGTGAAATTTTTTTGGTTAATTAAAATAAAATAGTAAGAAAATAATACTCATAACTAAGTTTTCAGATATATTTATCCCCAAATATTAATTACTAGACGCCTTTGGCGACCAACTGGTTCGCCAAGAGCAATGGGGTCTAAAATTTTCAATTAAATACTTATGTGCCTTGCTCTCTTTATAATTTCTCTACCAGATATACTTAAACTTCGAAAGTCACGTAACATTGATTTACTAAATTAATGATATAGATGTTGCAAACGATCATAGAAACCTTTGTCATGTATTTCGTTTTTAGAAAACATAACATTTAATATTTATTTAATTTCATCCAATCACGTGGTGAATGTTACATTCTTTTTTTCGATTTAATTTGTAGTCATAGCTAATTTATTTTTTGATTTGAACTTCTGTCAGTATGATTTCAACAGAGCTAATAAAAGCTATTTTTTTCCCTTTGCTCGTTCATTATTTATTTTAGAAAATGTCACATATTATATTTCTCTTATTTTATCCAGTCACGTGCTAAAAGTTGCGTTTCTTTAGATTTAATTTGCAATGATAGTTGTTTTTTTTAGTTTGAACTTCCGTCAATAGGATGGCAACACGCTGATAAAACCTAATTTTTCCCCCTTGACGTGCTCGTGCAGATTAAATTTTATTGTTTTATCCGAAATATATTGTTGTAAAACATTGTTAAAATATTTCATTAAAAATTCGTTAAAAATAGAAGCTTAAGTTATACATTAAAACACTGATACCATTAGAAAGTTAATTTTTTAATCTTTAAATTGATGTAAAAATCATGTTTGTGCAATAATATTTTCGGAAGTTATAGCGGAAAATCGTCGTAATTCTAAATTAATTAAAATTAAATTAAATCGTTAATTCAAATTCTAATTAAAAACTCGAAAAAAGCGCTCCGAGGTGCACATTCCTGACCTCCAAGGTATACATGTACCAAATTCGTTAGCTGTAGGTCCAACGGTCTGGTCTGTAGAGCACCAACACACACATTGAGCTTTATTATAAGTATAGATTACCAACCGAATTGTTAATTTTTTAAAAATAAAAAAGCATAATATTAACCTATTTCCTTCCTAATCTGTTTAAAAATAAACAATAATAGCATTTCAAATTGTTGCTTTTTTCTTTTCTAAGTAGGCACACAAACAAAAAAATTCAAACCTGTGTCATTTATTTTTCTTTCCAAAAGAAAGAACAAAATAGACCTCCGGAAAAGCAAAAATTCTCTGGAAAATCAGTCCTTGCATCCCCTTAATTCCTTGAGATAGGGGATTGAGAAGTAAATCTCCGGCCATGTAAACTACGGGCGAGTATTTTTCATCATTTTCTAGGCTTACCGAAGAGCATCCCCAAAACTGTTTTATGTCACGTGCGAAAGGCGGTGCTCAGGCCTTAAGTGCCGACTTATACACGCAAATGGTTTCTAAGAAGGGCTACTTTCCGAGCGCCGTAGTCTGTTCTTTGCAAAATCTCCTACCTTGGATCCGCCAAAGACTTCCCGTTGTAAATCTGTCAATGTTCCCCTTTCTTTTTTGGTTCTTCTCTTTACGTTGTATCTATACTGTGTCGTATAAAATTGGATTTTTTATTGCTTTTGTATGAAACAACTACTTTGTGCACCTATAAAATGGATTCAAAATCATGCCAATTATATTTTAGACTTTCATACTGACATGACTCATCACGTTTTCTTAATAAGTGGATAAAAATCCACATTCTATATAAGATTCAGCAAGTAAGTTAATTCTGTTAAACTATCAAACTTCCTAGAACTTCTGTATCAAGGTTTTATTTGATTCGATTAGATAACTTCTATGATAGATGATACAGGATTTTCAATAAAGACTTTCTATCCCACATTAACTTGAGAACGGCAACAATTTCAACAAATTTGGTGTCTATGTGCAGTAAAAAAATCGTAATCTACGCTTTGAGAATGTCATCGCCAACTGCTCTATCTAGCGAGAAACAATGAAGATACAGGAACGACATTTAACATTCTTGCGCTAAAAAAATGTCAGATGTAAAAAGGAATTGACAGCAGGAATTCTTTATTTTTGAAGTTTGAACTGTTTTCGTCAGATATAAAGCATATCTCGATATTCATTTTTCAAAACATGATCTCTGGTACGAAAAGATTTGGAAAATCATCCCCAAAAGCTAGTTTTATACTTTTACAGTACTTCCTGCACTAAATCCGTAAAATCAACAGGTTCGCTTATAGTGATTGTATGGTGTAAAACAATCAACAGACCTCAATAAGAAATAGTGACGTTTATAACACGAATACACGCTAAATGTCAAACGACCAAACACGGTCGAAACGTACATAAGCAGCACACAGAAGCACGCTTGGAATAACAACAGCCTATATATGCAGCAGCCTATAAGCAATAATCGGTGATAAACAACAATCACAGCACACAAAGCAGGGAAAAGCAGGAGGGAATTTACGTATGTGGTATCTCCAAACGTCTGAAATTCTTCGCAGACTCTTCGTTTTAGTTGTATCCAATTGCCAACTCTCTACTTTAAGACTGACTAATCCCTACAGGACACGATGCTGTTTCTGTAATAAAAAAGACTCAGTTCACAGCTCAATTCACCATGAGCGCCACTTAACTCTTGCGTTTCCCTAGACTTATCGAAATAATTCGCCGTTGACTCACTAAGTGACTCCATGCTATTAAACGATTGTCCTGAAGTTGGATTGACAGCCTTTTATAGTTTTCAGAGCAAGGCCGAGAAGGTTTTTGAACAATCAAGAATATCACAACTCCTATTGGCTCTATAAACAAATTTCTAGAAGATTCTAGAATCATCCATTTTTTTAACACAATTCATCCCCAAGTCGCCAAATGGTCTGCAAGTTTGTCGCCAAGCTCGGGTGTAACAGCGATAAGAATTCAATAGAACTTATTGTAAAATGGTTTTTCCTACGCGAGAACTTATTATGCTAGGAGGCAACATTATAGATTCGAAATGAGTTTATTTAACATTACTGCTTTTCGTATTAAATCGTAAACTTTTGACAATTTTGATAAACTAATTTCTTTTCCCATATTTGTAACATTTTTATATAGGAACGCCAACTTATTTATTTAGAATGCGTTCATTTCGCATTGATTTTATAGGGACACTACATTTGATTAGTCACTCCATCTTATAATATAGCATGCGATCACTTTACTAAACCAAGATACCAAGTTTGTGACAATAATTTTCACCGTTATCAAGTCCATGTGATGTAGAAGTACTATATTAAATGCCCTGTATAATTACTTTATTGTCAAAGGTAAATTAGATTTTCTCAAGGATTATCGAAGAATTCCTTGAATCCAAGGATCATTTGAAATTCAAATATTTCCAAATCCGTCTCAAGGATTCATTTTCCATTGGTTTTATATGGACATTAATCAAACTGATGTCTTCACGATAACTAAAGGTGTAACCGTAACTGTTTCCTCGGCCCTCTATCGGTCGTTGCCATGAAAAATCAGTCCATGTCTTGGAAGCAAATGTAAAGCATGATGTAATCCCCGAATATTATTTTAATGCATGTATGTTAAATGTTTTGTCCTAAATAGTTTTGTCCCCGTGTAAATCCTGTTTTTTAATGTCATTAAATGTATTTGTTTAACTAAATTGGCCTGATTTATTGATTTTAATAGTCTACTCTGACATAATTAAAGTTTTGGCTCCCTTTCGGTCACAAAGGTAAAGTTCTTTTCATTGTCGAAAGTTCCAGACTCTAGTCTGATCGATGATTTTACCTTGCCTATTAAATCTTCGGAAGAACTATAAGCTCTCATATTGATAATGAATAGCAGCTTCATTTGATCAATCAAATTAATGTCTTTCAGGTGACTTACGTCAAAACGGGTTTTTTATTATGGATATTTTCAAATTCTATTATTATTAGCACAGTCCTTCAAGATTAACCGTGTAAGTTAAACTTTCTCATAAATAAAATTTTCGGAAAGTGTCATGGCAAAAAGTTTCATTTGATTGATTTAATGCTTCAATGAAATGCAATAGTTGTTTAAGGATGGATTTCAAATTTGAAACTGTGCTATATACCTAATAAGAACAATACCTAAATATTTGACTAAAATTGAAATGAATATCCTAATAACTACTTCATATTCGTTCTTCATTAAGCATAAAAGATAAATCTTTCAGAGAGCAAATGTGGATAAAAATAAATTTTAAAATATCATTACCGAATAAAAAATTCAGCAAAATTTCAGCTTTTTCTAAAATTATAGCGATGTAAATCTTTTTAATCTTCAGATTTAATTTGACGAAATCCAGACATATCTGGTAAAATAGGAATACAAACATTAAAGTTGGCAGATAATTTTGTATTTTTTCATTTCAAATGATGGAAATATATATTATACCGTTTGATTGTTAATGATGTGGATTATCTTCTTTCCTTCTTATTATTGTGAAATCTTGTAGTATAAAATGATAACACACAGAAAGTGCTATCTACAGAATATTGGTGCTTTACCTAGATTTATTCAATACGGGGAGAAAGCCTATGACTTTTTTGTTTGCGATGAAATGAATCTCTCATGAAAGAATAATTTATCGAATTCATATATTCACGGTCCTTTACTTACCATGAGTGGGGGAAGTAAAAAATATGTATGAATATTCTGGATGTCAGGTCAACGAGTATATTGAAAATAATACATTAGTGTATTTTGTAATTTTTACAAACCTAAAGAGGATGAATGGTGGGGGAAATATTATGTTTCAGGCAATCAAGATATCTTATGAATCCAAAGATATCAAGAAGGCTTAAAACATTTGTATTATGTCTCCAGTACCTACTTTTCTATTCTTCTGTAGCTGAAAAAATAGTTTAATAAAGGCTTATAATTACTGCCAACCAATCCAAGGTATAAATAATTTTTAGATATTCTTCCAATATTCGTATAATAGCGACATACTCTTTTGGTCTGTTTTATCTTAACGTTATATCATAGTTATACAAAAAAAAATCTATGATTATTAAATATTTCAAAATATTATTTTAGAAATATCACTGAAATACTAGAACTATCCCTCCCATAACCAAGCTATTCCCCCCTTACCACTACAAAGAAATTCCTCGAGAATCCAACTACAATAGAAAAATTTCCGATTCCAACATCACTTGTGACATACAGAAACGTCACCCAAATCATTTTTCTTTTCATCCAGCCTAGTCCAGACATCTCCTCCCATGCATATCCCTGACATCTGCGACCCAGGAATACAGAGAGAGGGATAGAGAGTGGGAAAGAGGCAAGAGTCCAGTCTCTCCTCCCTCTCCACCAACTGCATACATATTCTTAGCAGTACAAGCCGCAATTCCAAAATCCTTGAAGAGTAGAGTGCTCCGGGCAAGAGGGACGCCCGGGTTGTCACATCCAATAGCGAGGGCCCGGGCACCGCTAAGAGACCTCTAGAGATACACAAAGGTCCATCTCTCTAGAGTGGTCATGCTGATGATGGCAAGGGGGGGTGACTGGGGGACTCAGAAAGTGGGGGTGGAGGATACGAAGAGACGCCAGAGGATGGGGTGAGTGGTTTTATATGCAAATGCTTTATCGAGGAATGGGGGTGGGCTGCTTTTGGTGTCTGTCTGGTTTCGTTGGGACCGTTTAAAATGGTCGGGTTGAGTAAGTGGATAGAGGGTGTTTAATATGATATCGATATCGATTGCGTAGGCAGATAGGTAGGTTGGTGATTAGAGTATAGGATAATGGACTGTCCTGGAGATGTATTTTGAGTTTGGTGTATCGGTCTGGCAAAGATTATGTTGGAAGTTGGAATTTTGAAATAAATATAATACAGTATAGGAAATTTTTTATTTAAATACATGTATAGCAAAGATTATAGTTTAACAAATATAAATGATTGATTTTCATTGAATTTTATGAAATCGTGTTTGCAAAATGCTACATTTTTATTTTAAAAGCCTAAATAATACTGGGGATGAAATTTAGAACATAAATTTAGAGATAACATTTTTAATCTTATAAAAAAATCGAAAATAATTCTTCATGATGTTGTGTGCTGTTATAATTTAATGACTATGACAACATCATAGCGTAGATTTTCGAATGACTTTATTTTCAAAAATGAAGGAAATTTCTGCTGATGGATTTGAAAGCCTTAAAAAACAGAGATATAATTAAAACTTTGTTTACTTATGTATACAGCAATAAGGAAGTTGCTCTTACTTTTCAAATGAAATTTGGATTAATTTAATTTAATTTTTATTATGCACACTCATACAATTGAATCAATGTTAGATAATTTTAGTTATCTTTTGGGATTTACGTAATATTGATGGTGAGTGTTATATATGATCATTTTTATAGATGACCCCTTAAATCATAGGCACACTAAAAAGGGGGAAATGTGAAATTTTCTGAAAATTGAAACAGTTTTGGAGCATCCAGCACAATTTTCGATATCCTGTATGGAAATCTAATTTAGTTCCTAGGTAAGTTGTCTTCCTGGAATGCATTCAAAGGAAACTGGTCTACGTTTGAGTTGGAGTTGGTGGAAAACCTACAGAAGTTAATACAGCATCAGTTTGCTATTAAGCGCAAAAATGGTATAGTTTTAATCAACTTTAAAAACTTTTGACTAATAAAAATCAATTAATCGTATACATTGCTTCTGTAAACACGAACATTAATAGTAGAAATTGCTTCGGTTTATAATCTTTAGCCAAGACGTGCCTTAATTAAGCCATTAGTAGGTTTTAATATAATTTTATTCTAAATGTATATAATTCAGTTAATTGCGAGATAAATTGTTATATGTTGATATTTTAAATAATATTGAAAGAATTTTATGCTATCATTAGTTCGTCTGCCTGTTTGCTTGAGAAAAACAGATTGCATTTTCAGTGAACGTCTGTGTAAAGCGATGCTAGCTTCAGACACTAAAATTATCCTAAAATAATATCCATTTATTAATCTTACAAACCTTGACAACTATTCGATTCCTTCTATTAGTTCACACTCTTCCTATATTTATATATCTTGTTCAAATTTTCAATCGCTAATAAAATACTTTTTATTTATCCATTGAAGTTCAAATACTTTTTTAAAACTTATATTGGATGAAAATGGATATTAATAGGTTTTTAAAAATTCATTCATTAATTTTAATTCATTTTTAATACTTTAAATACGAGTTTTAGCAGTTTGTAATGAAAATTGAAATTCACAGGCAGTAGCTCAGTTGGTAAAATGCAAAGATTTCAGTTTTCTTCACGTGAAGGTGAAGAACAAGAGTTCAATTCTTGCGAAAATCAATAATTTTTTATACTAATTTTTTGATACTCGATAATTTTTTGATTTTTATTTAATAAAAAATAACTAAAATTATATTATTTGTTTTTAATATTATTTATAGTTACTTTCCAGAGTCAGAGCATAATGCAGAGGCTAAGTACTGCTCCATTTTACTCCTCAAATACAAGAAGATAAAACAATCGTTTAAACAATAAGAATAACTAATTCATCATAAAAATTGTGAAACTAAAAATGCTTAAATGCTTGCAATTCTTTACAAGTCGGTAATAGATATCCATACTAAGATAAAAATGTTTTAATATTCACTTATGTTTTGTTATGAGCGATTTACTGAAAATGTGATAGCCTCATTGGTAAAGCCTCGTACGGTTGGAGCTTCGAGACTTGATATGGAAACGTGTCAAATATTCAAATTGTGGAAGAAACCAAAACGAATCTATAATCTGGGTTATCGACTAAACATTTTAACACCTTCGGTTCCATGTCAGACACGAGTGACTAACTCAGAACTTTCCATTTGGACCGCATAATTCATCTATGATTCACCATATATTTCTAGTTCTCTGAGTTAGTCACTGATGATAGATGATTACATTTAATAAGTAATATAAAAAAATTAATTCATTTCCTACTTAGGTCAACATAAAAATTTTTTTATTTTAGTTGCTTTTTATTAAATAATTATCAAAAAAATTACTAAGCATCAAAAAATAAGTATAAAAAATCATTGGTTTTGATTAGAAAAATCATTAATAATCAAATTGAACTTGCATTCTTCACCTTCACGTGAAAAATACCAAAATGCTTGCATTTTCCTGATGGAGCTATTGAATGTTGAATTCAATTTTCATAACAAACTGCTAAAACTCTATTTAAAAAATTAAATATAATGAATGAAATTATATTTGAAAAAAATTGTATTAAAAATCAAGTGTCATCCACTATAAGTTTTAAAAAAATGCATTTGAACTTGAGTAGGGGAATGAGAAGTATTTTGTTAACAACTGAAAATTTAAACAAGATATATAAATAAATAGATAGAGAAATTGTGTGTGAACTGATAATTGGAATTGAAATATTATAAAAAATAATTTGTAATATAAATAGAAAATTAACACTCTCAATTGCCTACTTAACAAACAATAATGCTCACAAGATGGCTTTTTAATCTTTAATTTATGGTTATTAAAATGCTAACATTTAGGGAAAGCGAACAAATCTGGATCAAAATGTGAATATGGATTTCTTTAAACAAAAAAATTTAAGCCTGGTTTGATTATTTGAAGATCGAATATATGGTTTCACGTTTTATATATTAAGGAATATTTACCATTTGCAAAAAGTTCCAATTTTGAAAGACTTTTATTTTCACAAACTTTTTCCGTAACTTTGTTAAACGGATGGATCATACATTAATATTGACCCGTTAACTTACTTGCAGTATAAAGACTGTCATCGGATGGGAATTTTGCCCCTAACAGCAACTAAATAATATAAGACAATTTACAATATCTAAGATATACGATTTTAATAATGAGATTATTTTAATTATAAGAGAAATAATGAGACAATTAACCAACGAAAGAGGAGTAAAGCGAAGGTAAAAAGCCAAGATATAACTTGATAGCCTCCAGTCAACATTTGTGGTTTAGAAATCTGCAACGGTGCGTGGGACAGGTGAATGGACTTAAGAATTTTTATGTTTAGGTGATATTGTGAACAAGCAGGAATGATCTCCTCGTATGCTTTCTAATAAAAGAATGCCAGAAACGCCTTGAATGGCACTGGCATATAATACTCAAGAAATATTAAACTTTGGCGTTTTTACTTTATCTATCTGGTCGTCCTTGCAGAGTTTTTCGACGATTAATCTTTGGTATTTTGTTAATAATATCCCACAAAAATTTTCTTTGAACACATTCTTCGCCATCGATTGAAAGAAAGATTTAACAACAAAAAAAAATTCTAATTGCAATCACAAAATTCTTCACTAAATTTGATACTTATAAGTCATTGGGTTTTCGAAATATCGTGTTTAATTGAGTTTTTTTTTTTAATATAGACCGACAGGCAATCAATCCATAAATGGATTTTATAAAATTTGATAACAGCCTATACTACAGATTTTAGTTTTGTACACCGAAACCTAATTTGTTTTTTGTTGTTGTTTCTAATGGCCCTTTTCAATGACAAGCTCGTTGACAAAGTCAGCGATTTAAACCAAGAAAGCGTCTCTTGTTTTTTTCAGAACCAACTAAGGCCAAGAGTAGGTTTTAGATACTCACGCATCACATTCTCTTGCATAACCCCTTGTTACAGGAGGTACATTCACACATCTCACAAATAGAGCAGAGTAAGAACAATCATGTCCGAACGGTGACTCGAACCCATGACGCCCAGATCACAGGGAAGACGCACTACCCCCATGCCAGGACACCAGAAAGGAATCAAATAAATCTCTCTAGCTTCATTTGGTAGTTATAGGGTTAACTTATATACAACTATCTGTATCAAAACATTTTTGAGTAATCTTTATTAAAAACAGATACACATTTCCTAAAAATATGTTTTACGAACTCAGGGAGGTTTAAAACGAGGAGATTTGTCACAATATTTCTTTCGAAGTAATTAACTATTACCATACCGTTATATCACGTATACAAGAAAGTAAAAAATACGTTTCAGATTTATACCCATTGCCAGATTTGATACAAATCTTGATATATAGCTTCAGTTTTGATCAAAAGATAACATGCTGAATCTCATTTATATAGTTTATAGTATCTGGATTATATAGTAAGTAGTATATTGATCTGACAGGCGCAAGAATCACCTTACAAAAACAGAATCTATATTTTTCACTAATTTATTCTAAAATTGTATTAAAAAAATTTAAAATTTTAGCTTAGTGATATCGTGAAAACATTATCTATTTAGATGTTATTATCTGCTTCATACAAGTACCAAAAGACTGATCGATAGGTAATCAGCCCTTTGATAGATTTGATCAAGAATTTGAATCAGATATACAATTCTTGAAATAAGATAATCGGAAAAATTTTATTCTTCCGATAAGCAGGAACTTTGAACTTTTGTATTTATTTGGATGGATTTCCTAGTGTCGTATTTCATTCAAAATTTAATCCAAATATAGTACTGCAATGTAAAGACAGCATATAATATTTCACAGTTCTAGCTTGCTTCGTGTTTTTATTTAACATATTTACAGGTATATATTTAAAAACACATTGTTCCATAAACGGTCTTTCTCGCACAGGGAAGTCTATCAGGGAGGTTTTATCATGCATTGAAATCAAATATTTTGCGAATCATAATAATTTCTCATTATATAAGAAAGTAAAACATTGTTACAAACCTGTAACTTTTCTTCCCAGCAAAATTATAGGTAAAGTAAGAAAGACCTTACATCGTAAGAAATACCCTTTTGCAATCAGTCCTGTGGGTGCTGATCGGCTGTCATGCCAGTAATCTCAGAACTTAGCGAAGAATTTGGCGACAAAATAGAAAATATGGGAAACTTCGAGATTTTTCACACTCTATCCAATAGTAACTCAGATATTCCTGCCTGGCCGAGAAGGCTCTGGGAGCGCCTCTAGGGAGCTTTAAAAGGCCTATAATCTCAAGCTGCGGGGTTGAATTGAATCGGAGTTGAAATCGTAAACAAGTAACGAGTTTTCGTGCGGATAACGAAGCAACGGCGAACGGCCAGCGTTGTATGGAGTCAGGTGAGTGCTCAACTCCTGATGTTTGCCAAATTCTATTGTCCATTGTGAAAGCAACATTTTGTCATGTCTGGAGTAGCCAGTCGTGGGGTACTGAGTCGGCAGCTGGATGCAGCTAAAGCGAGAAGACATGGGAGAGTGTTTCAGACGTCTAGAGAGACCGTAGAAAGAAGCTCCGAGGATCCCATCTCCTCCTGAATTCTGTCTGGCGGTTTTGTGTGCTGTGGTTGATTACTATTTGTGGGTTATTGTATATTGCAGTAAGCTGCTGTGTGTTTGTCTAGGCTGCATATAGTTGTCGTATTTGCATTTATCTCGTCTGTTTGCTCATGTTCTTTAAATAAACATCATCGTTGTTTTCTACGAAGACCTGCTGATTGTTTCCAAACTATACATCAACTACATGCGAACCCGGTGAAACCGATAACACTATTATACTGGTAATAAAGAGAAGAAAAGTAGTAAAAATTATCATTGAATAACTCTAATGCTTGATTATTGAAAAAAATTAAAATTTAGAAATTAATGAGCATTAATCTTAACAAAGTAAAACATAAAGCTAGTCCTCCTACAACTTTCTCGTAAGCATTCTATTTAAGATTTAGAGTTGGACGGGCGGATTTCATCAGAATGGATTTTATTCACAATCTGATAAAAATATACAAGTTTGGTAAAAAGACGATATACAAAATTTCATCTACCCAACTCTAGCTTTTTTTAAAGTTACCATACTCTTTAAGAGGTAGACAGAATTCATTCCAAAAATAATTCTTCGGATTCAAAGAGGTCAGTAATTTGGAGATTCATCAAATTCTTGAGTTCCAGTCTTTTAACGATTACAATAATTCTTCTTCGTATATTTCGAGTATGAAAAAGTAAAAATGATGTCATTTATCATAAAAATTAGGTCAGGAAACAACAGAAGATTTTGAAAAATAACAAAATGTTTTCTAATATTATTAATAAATTTGTGAAATAGAATCAACAAGTAATATATATAAAAAATTATTACAATTCCTACGTAAGTCATCAAAGAAAAATTTTATTCTTATTAAATAATTATCAAAAATATTAGGAATCAAAAAATGATTGGTTTTCGAAAGAATTAAACTCGCATTCTCCACAATCAAGTGACAAAAACTGAAATATTTGCTTTTTACTGATTTTGCTACTACCTGTTGATTTCAATTTTCATTGCAAACTACTAAACTCTATTTAGAGTATTAAAAATGAATTAAATTTAGTTTCTGAATCAACATTTGAAAAAGAAATTGTTTTAACATCAAGTGTTATCCACTACAAGTTTAAAAAACGTATCTGAACTCGGGTATATGAATAAAAAGTATTTTATTAACGATTGAAAATTTGAACAAGTTATATAAATAAATATATATAGGGAGAGAGTTAACTAATAGTAGGAAACATAATATCAAAATCAAAAAGTATTAAACATAATATCAAAATCTTTTGCTAAAACTATTATACTCTTTTTATGAAATACAATATAGAAACTTTGAAAGAGAATAGAAACAATAAAATATATGTTTCCAAAACATTAAATTCCCATATTACAAAATAATCTTATTCATAGTTTCTGAGACAGACATAAATGATTGAATTTATGCTTCTGACTCGAAGATAATAGAAAAATTGCCCCAAAAAGCCAAAGCATGCATTTATATCAGTTTTTTGAAAAACATAAAAATGGAGAGGGTTTCAGTTGCTTAGCTACATTGATCAAAGGAATCTGCGATTGAAAAATTGACGGAAAAGAAAAAGAAAAAAAAAAGCTATTTCAAATATAATATTAAATGACTGAATGCATTTTTCTCAAATTTTGTAACTATTTTTAAATGTCCTGAAAAATGAATGAAATTAAAGTTTTCGATAAATTTAATATTTTAAAAACCTAGGGATTTTTATCTAAATTGTTAATAAAAATCGTAATAAATGACTGTAAACAAAAAAAATGCATTTTTTAAAAACATATTGCTTTGAAATAGTGATAGAAATATTAGTTGTTACTATTCGTACGAACGTGAACTAAGAAAGTGTATGTATAACGACAACTGAAAAGTGAGACAAAAAATAAATTATGATATTAATATCTAAATTGTTAAAAATATGCTATTTTATATTAAGTCTATCAAATGGTAAACTATTTCATGTCTGTCTGTCCATGTGTATATGAAAATTATATATGTATCATGTATATGAAATTATAGATTTGTACTCAACTTTGGGCTAACTTCTTCTCTTAAAAAAGTCTGAACTATGTAATTGATTTTGTACGACGAAATTAACACAAAAGCTTGTCTTTTTCGTAAGTATGGAAGAAATTCGGCAGCAAAGTACTTTCACTCGTTTTGAACAACGAGCTGTCTTAACTTTCTTATTATTTGTTTAACAGTAAATCACTAATCAATATAATTGAAATAAGAGTGCTATCAATTTTTTAAAGGAATTTATTCTTTAACCCCTTCCAATAAAATGACGAGCACTGCTCGTCTTTTTTTTTTTTTTTTCATACTATACAGCACAATGACGAGCTATACTCAAGCTCACTACATACGTCATTCAACGAACAGTCATTTTCAACTAGTTCCCATTTCCAACACACACAATGATTCCAAACGCATTTCTTTATGGTAACAAAACTAAAACATAATTCCTCAGCTCCAAACACTAGACTGATTTTGCAAACTTTATTTCATATTATAATTTACAGCCCAAGAAATATTATGATTATCTATTCTCTCTCCATTTTAGAAAAACATTGCAAAATGAAACTTAGATTTTTAGCACCCTCAATAACTGAACCAATTTCACTTATTTTATTCACCACTAGCTCACCATTTTGCAAGCAATGTGCTAGCCAATCAAAGTTTTTAATTGTGTATGTATAATTTAACAGTATGCCGTCAACATGTCTAATCAGAAAAGACACCAGTAGAGTGTTTGTCTCTGATGGATTTTCAAAGTTTTCAGGTAATTTTCTCTTTTATGAAATAAATAAATAGATACTAATGTTAATAATTTTTGTAGTATTCCTAATATTTAATAGTAACTAATTAAAATAATTACAAAATAATTTTTTAAAAAGATAAATGAGTTCACAGGATGGCATAGTGTTCAGGTAAAAATATTTTTTATTGTAATAAGATTTAATTTATCAAAACGCATAATGCTTTTTTATCAAGAAATATTTAAAATATGTGCTTTTTATTATTTACAAGTAATATGATCATTAATACCATATTAATATATAATGCTGTTTTACTAATTACTTGTAATAGTAATTAATATATATATATAAACACACACACTAATTAATATATAATAATAATTAAACAGACACTGCGACATTTTTTATAATATCGCATAATCAGAAACTAATGTTAACTATTCCTTAAAATATCCCCTGAATGCATACATTTACATAAACAACTACTTTTATCAGAACTTAGGTCTCACGTCTACAACTAGTTAGAATTTCGGCATCACTTTTGTGTGCAGTCTTAGTACCCCCTCCCTTCCCTAGATGGCATTCGTATCCTGCATTGCTATTACATTTGCAAATAGACGATCCGGCGGGCTGGTGAGGAGGTTCCCTCAAGAGTCCTCCGCCAGTGATTCATGGCTGTCAGGATACATCGAGATCACAAAACCCATTCTTGAACTTCGGGAGAAAATCCTCTCTATGCACACACACTCGAGACGGGGACCGCATATATAGTGACAACCTTCCCCTCGGCTTCCCACGGGGGGGAGGACCTGTCCATTTGTTCCTTGCTTTGCTCGGGAGGCAGTTCTGATTTCGGCAACTACAATTTTATATTTATTTGATTGATTTCATTCTACACTGTGTAGTTGAGTAATTTGTTCTTAATTTTTAAAAGGATTTGAAATCCGGATTCTTAAAAATCTCAACCTTTCAGCAATTTTTATAATTAAAAAAATGCAAAAAATCTGTTTTCTAATTAAAAAATTTTGCAAATTGTTCTAATCACATTACAAATACTTCGCGAGTAATTGAGATTCCTAATCATATCATAATGATTTGATTATGATGTAATTATAAGCATGTATATAAACTGATACGATGTGATCATCCTAATAATAAATAATTGTAATTCGGATGATCAGATACGAATTATGTATATTGTAATATTGATTTGGACATCCTGAAATGCATTTTTGTATTCATTTTTTTTTTTTTTTTCATTTCATAATGCCCAATCAACAATTTATTCTCAGTGTTTAAATAACAATAAAAGCTCTAGCGCGTAATGATATCTATATTTATTTCTAACCTTACTTAAGGAAATCTTTGAGTTCACTATTGATATAAATTTATCTGCTTATTTAATTCCATTTATTACATATTCTCTAATTTCTCCAGCTTGTTTTGACATATTCATATACTTAGTTTAGAGAAAGAACAGCAATTGCCGAAAAATTCGAACTCGAAATTTTGGCAAATCTCCAAGTTTTAGACCTCCCTGATTACGGAAAAAACATTTTTGGAAAATTTCTGTTTGTCTGTGAGAAAGATAAATCAAAACGATTTGAACTAGACGGTTGAAATGTGGTACGATATGTATACGAAATGTATACGATCTGTAGATCAAATTTCTAAGTTTGTATCAAATTTTCAATAAAATCTGTTCAGGTGAAGTCCGTCTGTTCGAATATAAATTTACACGATAAATAGGAAACGAAGAAATCTAGATATCCAGATATATAAGATTCAGTACACAGATTTAACTACTATAATGAAGATACCTGTGAAATTTTGATTTAAATCAAACCGCCGGTTCACTATCTATCTGTCTGTACTTTCAGAATCATAAAAATGTTATAGTTCAAGAACGCAGTGATTTACATATATCAAATTCGGTATGTGAATTTGCGACTAAAAGTTCATTTTAGTGTCAAATTTTTGTTTGAATCAGTTGAGAAAAATATGTCTAAAATATGAAATAAATTTTTGAGTGTTATTAATGCATGTCAGTTATTAATCGTCACGTATCACATGATAGATACATCAAAAATGCTAAATTCTCGCTAAAAATATTTTGTAGTTATTATATGTATACCAGTGTCATGTAAGGCATTCTCTGGCATGACAACTATACTTAAAAATTGAGGGAATTGAGCCACTGCATCTGATTAGTTAATTCCCTCTCATATACCAACTAAAGAGGCAGGGCGTCTTTTTGGACTGATTAGAATTGTACTTTGACAAAACTATAATTTTAGTTCAAATATCGCTTAATAAATTTCATTTATCTAAATCTTAGCAATTTTGTATGTCTTTTACAAGCATGCGAATATGCAGACCGTCAACTACATGACACAATTGATCAAAATTCAATTAAAGGCTTATGTTATTCGTCTAACTCTAAGAAAGGATAATTAAAAAATTCTTAAAATAAAATTTCTACATATTGTTCATTTATAATTTTTAATTATTGTATTCATCGTATATCAAAAAAAAATCAAATCTTGTCTTTTGTTACTGTTCTTAATTTAGAAGGAAGCATCGATGACAATTTTTTTAAATTAATAGTTAAATTATTATCATAGAAGTAAAAATGAAATAAAAAGTATCAGTAAAATATTATTAACGATCAAATAATATTGATTAAAATAAATTACATTTAAGAAGAGCAAAAAAAATTAAAATTTTAATTTTAAACTTCATCTACAAATTTCTAAAAAAGGAATTTTCGTAAGCATCTTCCTATACGGGTTAATAATACATTAAAATAGAAGCAGAACAGATTTGGCGGTATATACTCCCATATCCAGATCACCTGACTCGCCAAGCGGGGAAGCTGGAGTGTTTAATATGCTGGATATTTGCGCCAAAGATTGGCGCAGCCTGATTAACTGTCGAAAAGTCCCGGTCCCGTTCTCCAACTAAATTGAATTGGATCAAAATACGATATCCGCCATCAGACAATGATGGGGGAGATTTCTCCCTCTCTTTTTTCTCACTCTTTCGTCAGTCGTTGCACTAAATTTTATTTTTTCGAATTTCATTCCCCCTTTTTTTCTGAACTCTGAGGGAAGTGTGTCTCACACCGGTATTTCGATTAAGTTTTGCGTTAAATTGAGAAATATCCTGTCAGCTTCGTGTTCAAGGACTATATTGAGCGTTTCTAAGACCCCCCGAAGGGAATTTCGGAGGCACAAGGAACTTCTCTTGCTTTTCGGCTCCTCCAGCCTGTTAATAATTTCGGATTTCACTCTCTTAGGAAGCAAGAAGAACTATGCTTAAAATTACCTACAGCGTTAAGTTAAATGTAAAGAAAAAAATAAAGAGAGAAAGGGCTGATAAAGCCAGTCGTACATTTTCTAAAAAAGCTGTTTAAGACAAAACAAATCAAAGTTTAAATAATCGTTTGAATATATTATCAATTTAGTGATAAATCAAACTCTAATGAAGGACAAAAGGATGTTTTGTATGAATATAAAATAAGATTTTAAGAACTAGCAAATATTAATACACTTTGTTAACTTTTCGCACGAAATTTTTTCCAAAATTAAAATTACCCACATTATGAAGCAAAAAGCAAAGAAAAAAAAAAGAAAGTTCTGAAAAATCTAGAGTAGAGTTGTATATATTCTAAAAGAATTTTAAGACAGAACAAATTAAAAAAACTAAAATACAATTTGAAATTATACTTAGTCTAATAATTAATCAAACACATATTTAAAAGAAAAAAAAGTTTTGCATGAATATAAAATCAGACTGTAAGAAAATTATCAAACATTAATACACCCTTTCATGGGAAATTTTCTCCAGGGACTAAAATTAATTTAAATCAGTTTTTGTTTTTATATATCTTATTAAAATATTTCTAATGATTTTGTTTTAGCTAAGTTTCCTGTTTCTTAAAAAAAAATATTTTATTTTTAAAGTTAATTTCACGTATGGCAGTTTAATGCATATATACGTGTCAATTTTTTCAGGATAAAATTTCTGCATTATTGGTAAATCTGCGGAGCGAATTTTTTCTATCTAACCAACAGATTTTCACGATAAAGATTTTGCTAGAATTTTGATAGAAATCATCTAGATCAAAACATTTGAAAGTTATCTTTGTCACATAAACAGGCGGATATTTTTTTCTAAAAATGTGTTTTTCGAACTCTGGGAGGTCTAAAACGAGGAGATTCCTCAAAATCTCGAATATTTTGTCGTTTACAATATTTTCTCTATTCTACATATATGATAAATTAAAAAAAAGTAAGCATCCATGATTGTTAACGAGTATCACAATTTTATGAGGAAGACAACAAATTAACAACTTTATTAGAAAGAATAAGTGAAAGTTTCGGTGAAGACACTTCCATTAATTAAATACATATCGATAGCTAAAAATTGGAAATTTATGAAAGTTATCAATAAAGATAATGTAAGGATTTGCTGCAAAAAGGAAGTAGCTCTAATTATTCAAGTTTGCAGAAAATCGGCGGTAACACCATTAACTGCCTCTATGTTGCAACAAAATAATGAGACAAACAGCACCATCGCTTGAGTTAACGCGAGAACTAACGATTAGAGTTATATGTTTCTGGCATCAAACGAACAAGTTTTTATTTTACAACATGATAGTACAAGTAACTCCCAATTCCCTTTAATTGAAGCTACATTTTTTTCCAGCAAACCCTTTAATTTTTGATAGATGCAAAAAAAAATTACAATCACAGCAAGCAACTTTAAATTAATTTAGAATAAAGAATAGCCGAATTTTTAGATTCACCAATCAGACATTGCAGAATAGCTCTGAATAACACCTATTAGTGTTCTGAATTCTCCTCAATAAAAGATTGAAATTTAATGAAAAGGACATCTTTAATTTATGAATAATAATGAAAAAAAAATATATTCCCTGTGATAAAAATGAACAACGTTTCTTAAAAATAAATAACTACAAATATATAAATTTTAGCATACAAATAGAGATGCTTAGAAAATTTCGTAACGATTTTTAAACTTAAAAATATGTTCCATCTTTTATCAGTTCTATAGTAAGCCCTCACCAAAAAGCTGCAGAACTCAGAAGAAGGTAAAAAAAAAAAGTGCAGAGCCCTTTCAAGTCGAATAAGTTTTTCAAATCTGAAGTCCAAATTCGAATTGACTGATTCTCGCCGTTGGAGTCTCTGCAGCGGTCAGCTGTCAAAACCGCAAACACCGGTCCATCCTTCTCTTGCTGTGGACATTGAACAACGCATCCTTCTTCCTGGTCAAGAAGAGGTGGGGAGGGGATCGGTGATGATGAAGCACCCCTCGCCGCTGCTGTCAGAAGGGCGAAAACAGAGAGACTTGATTCCTCAACAAATACATTTTCTTCTCCATTTTCCTTTTATTCGATTCTCGAAAACTCAGTCTTTTGTCTTTGAAGTAGGTGACAAATATTTTGTTTGTTGGCTCTGGATTTGGAAATGCTGGGCTCTGATGTTACTAGTTTTTTTTTAATCCAAACATATTCTTTGTTTATGAATATCATATGAATGAAGTTAGACACAAAAGACTTTATAACTAAAGATAATTAAGGAAAATAAATTTTAAATGATGTGGAATAATTAGAAATCTCAGATAATTGACCCCAAGTTAAATTAAGAAAATAATAAATTCAAGATGCAGTTTATTTATTGCAAATAAGTTATTCATTTTCTCGTATACGAAGTACATAAAAAATACGGTAAACATTAAAAAATTCTAAATCAATATTTTGATAAATCTCCCCATTCCAGACTTCTGTGAGTTGGAAAAAACAAATTTTTGGAAAACATCCATTTATATGTATCTGACAAAAATAGCCCGAAAACCCTTCTAGTTAGATGGATGAAAATTTGTTTTACAGAATCTAAACCAAATCTATAGATTTCTATCAAATTTAGTGCAAAGTATGTTCAGAGGAAATCAGTTTGTCTGGCTTTTCGAATGCAAGAGCATGTTTAGTTTTGTTTAGTTTAGTTATATTAACGTCCCGTTTAAAGCAACACGAGGGCTATTTTGGGACGGACCTCGTAATTTTGAACCAAGATCAGGTGACGAGGACGACATCTGAATTGGCACCCCCCTCTCCCCACCACACCACACCAACGGGAGTGCAAGAGCATGATAACTACAAGATGAAAAAAGCTAGATAGATGAAATTCTGTACAGTAATTTAACATTGGTATGGATGCCTACTGAATGACAAAGGGTTGGCTGCCTGTCTATTTATTTTTTCTGAAACCTGTAAACGCAATAGCTCAAACGCTTAAATGAATAAAATTTTGTAACTTTAAGTGTAGTTTTATGTCAAATTTTTGTTTCATTCAGTTTGGAAGAGTACATCTAAAATCTAAATTCAACATTTGGATTCTTTTAACCTCATACGAGCAACTAATTGCTCATAACTCGCCATCACAAGATAGGTTCAACAAAAATGCTGCATTTCCGCCAAATATTATTATTTTATTACTATTGTGAGCCGATGCCCTCAATCGTATTCACGGAGATAACATCTTTATTAAAGAGTAATGTTTTAGGGAAACTTCCCCCATTGGTTTCTTACCCACATAGCTGGCTTACATAACTAGTAGCTCGGCCAGGAATATCAGTTGTGTTTTACTTGTTTTAAATATTTTATGAAAAATTTTGTGATTATGCTATTTTGAACGATTTTCAAACATTAAATTAAGGCATACGACAAAAGTTTTTTATTTTAATGCCTTTATAGTTCTTTCCATTGTAAAACAGATGTTATCATTGTTAGAAGGAAACGAATGAAATAGTATCCCATGTTATTGTACTATTAAAATTGTATTTATCCGAATCATCGATATTTTAACTTTCGTAAGAAAGTAATTTCATTTTTAAATTCCTCATTTAACCAAGAACGATACTAAAGGGAATCCCTCTTACTTTATTTGAAACAATAAAAGAAAAACAGACAATTATAGATATGATAAAACAAGGAAAATGGTTTGAAGTAATGAAATCTGTTGCTGAAATTTAATCAAATAATGTTTTAAATTGTAATTTTTTTTATTAAAAAAACGCCAAATTCGGACAACAATAGAAGAATAGCCCCCTATAGACTAAAATAGCCTACTTAAAGGCGTATCAATAACAAGATAACCTTGAAAGTTTTAGTGCAGTGTGAAAATTAGTGCAAAAATGTATTAAGTCAAATCGTCATGGTAGATTAAGATTTGTTATTATCATAAAAAACTTCTACCAACTTCTTAATTTTTAACAATTTTAACAATTCTTAAGTTCTACCAACAGTTGTAGGAGTTAAGGATCCCAAAATGTTTGGCAGAGAGAATAATTATGTGAACTTGTTAGTATTTATTTTATAATAAAATATTGAATATAAAGTTTATGGATTTATAAAAAATAAAAAATATTTAATTTGCAAAAAAATATATCTATTAAAAAATGTAAATTATTTCATCTATGGTGCAATTAATTGATTTTATATAAAAACCAGCTGGTGCCCGGCGCTTTTAATTGCAAATAATCAATAATACGGCAACGTTTTATTGAAGTAGAATGAACGGTGAGACAGTATATAAAATACGAACCAACAAATATTCATTTTTATTTATTAGATTTGGGTAGCATTTTAGAATTGTAAAGCTTGGTATTATTTCAGAATGGTAATGAAAGAAATTATTTATTGTATCTCTTGATACGTTCAATATTCGTTCAGAATTCTTAACTTTAATTTTGGAAAATGTGATTAAAATGTCTTCTTTTAAAATTGATTAAGCATAGAAAATATATTTACACGATAAAGTCGTTAATGTAGTTAAAAAGATAATTTTTGAAAATTAAGATGGCGCAAATTCATTTGTACTGTAATAATTTTGGAAGTTACTACGAAAAAAGCTAAAATTTAATTAAAATTGAAATCCCCAGAATTGGTCTGCCCAAAAATTTCTCGCATAATAAAGTTGTTACTTCTGAGAATGACTTCAAATGGCTTTTGCTTACAATAATTACAAAATATTAACCGTTAATTTAGATTTAATATTTCTACTGAATATATTATTTCTTGTCGAATTATTTAGAGATTAATCTTCAGCAAATAGATGCGGTTTAAATCTAATCTTTTTTTAAGTTTTAGATAATTGTACTAGGCATATAACCGTCCCGTAGATGTAAGCAATAAGCTGACCAAGTTTCATCGCAATCGGATGAATGGTTTAGGAAGACATAAAAGACATACAGACAAGCATTCATTTTTATTTATATAGATTACAAAAAAGGCATGTGGCTGCTCTTCACTGAGTAAGGGTTTTTATGTCAACATTTATAAACGAGCAGAAATGGAGTCTTGGTAACTCTCCCTTTCACCAGTATGCAGCTATGTCGTGCCAAAATATCTGTTTTACTCATTATTTTAATGTTCCTTTAAAGACTTAATTAAATTCTAATAAATTATTTCTTATATATTTAATTTGTTAAATAGTCTTTCGGTATTTTATTATAAATAATGTGTTTATTCAATTAATATTTTAAAAATTGGTGGCAACATCAACTTTTATTGTATATTTTAAAAAGTGTTGGCAACATCATTTTTTAAAAAATATTTTTCTTTCGAATTCTGAAAATTAAAAAAAAAGTTTTCTTTGGCTACAAAAATCTACGTTTATTTCTTCCCAACTTTCTTCAAATAACTCTCATATTTATTTTACAGTCATGTAAATAATCAGTTCCCATGTGAGAGGGAGCTTAAAGTAATTGTGGTAAAGGTAAATTAGCCCGCATGGCAAACATACATGGGAAAACATATTTTTAGATGTCTGGATATATGGAAAAATCAAAATAATGATCACATTGTAGCCACATCCAACTGTACCAGTCGGCATAAAAAAAATCCCCCAAACTAGAAACAAACCATTAAAAGCATACAAAGGCCCACTATAAGAATCAGGTCTGGTTCAAACCACTGCAGAGACTTACAGAATCTAGAATTTTTTTCCAGGCATTTTAGATATAAATTGGTTTTCGATACGATTTTAAAGCAGGCAGTATGGTGTTGATTTGTAAACTCTTTAAAATTAAATTCTTTAATTAATAGAATTTAAATGTTTAATGATCAGCATCACTCAAGCAGAGCAATTTTAAATTTATATAAATAACAGAGAAATGAACCTAGGTTTGTTAAGTCTTTATGTCCTGATTCTTCTCTCGGATTTCGAATCATGTTCTTCCAGTCGCATTTCCAAGCGTCAGCAGTTGCTGACAAAAATGTAAAACAATTTCGGACGATAAATGACAATAGTCTAACTGTCATGTAATGTGTCAGGAAAATTTTATGTGCTGTGTTAGCGGCCGTCTTCAATATGATAGATTCTGATAACTGATTTCATCTTGACATTGCTTAATAAAGAATACTTATGAAACAAAAGCAAATAGTATAACATAGTGATTTTGCTGTATAGTAAAGATTTTCATTCAAAATTTCATAAAATTTTTAATGTTTCTTATGCATGGTACAGAGAGAAATATCGTTCAACTCTGGGTGGGCACTTTATAAAATCTACTCATTAATGCATCGCTCGAAACAATATAATTTGTCATGTAAGCTGTTGTAAATATAATAAACTATGATAACGATTAACTTTATCAGTTGCTTAGCATCGGATAAGAGATAATTGTGCTATAAAACATATAGTACAAGGAAAGTATTTTTTATTTCTTGAATACATGGTCAATTTACTAGTCTTCCACAGTATATTGTAAGGATTTACATTTTTAGATCTGATGCTTCCAATTTTCGACTCAAAATTTCAACTAACGATTCTAATGGTCCTTTTACATCGCGACGGCAGAGAATGTGAGGTAACTCGGGATGGAAAATTATAGAAACTGGTCTTCAGTACATCACTCGAGACAACATATTGTATAATGTAAATTCCTGCAAATATGATAAACTATGATAATGATTAACTTAAATAGTTGCTTAATATCTGATAAGAGATAAGAAGTTGGGATGCAAACGTATGGTATAAAGGAAAAGTTTCCTATTTCTTGAAATCATAGCCGATTTAGCAGCCTTCTACTGAACACTGATTAAAAATTTATATCGGAAGTTTTTCTTAATTTTTGAAGTCATGGCCAATTTAGCAATCTTCACAGTACATTGATTAAAGATTTACCTCTTTACATCTGATAACTACTTAATCTTCAAATCTGATATACAACGGAAATGTTTCTTATTTCTTGAAAGCATGGACAATTTAGTAGCCTTCTACAGTACATTGTGAATATTCACATTTTTACATCTGATGCCTGAGACTCTATGAGGATGATTAACTTAATGATTTGGTTAATACGGATAACAGATAAGCAATCAGGAAGCAAAAGTATGGTACAACGGAAGTATTTCCTACTTCTCGAAAACATGACCAATTTAGCAGTCTCCCGTAGTGCTTTATAAAGATTTATGCCTTTACAATGTACTGTGACTTTCATCCAAATGACTAAAATCGCTCTTGTATATGGTGGCGACGTACGATGTAAACCAACTCGGGATGGCGCATAACAGTAAATAAACTACCGTTTCATCTCTCGGGAGAACTTTATATGCGGTGTCAGCGGCTGCCCTTAATATGACAAACTCTGCGCCATAAAAACAAATCAAACGCGGAAGCAAAGATACTTTACCCGAACTTATTTTGATACAATAGGCGAGGAAGTTAAATCCTGTGATAAAACACGCCTCCGAAAGCCTGTTACACTTGATAGGATTCTAAATTTTGCATTCCCGCACTTTTTCATGGATTTTCAACTTCACGCGATGCACACACACAAACTTTTCCACTACTATTTTTTTGGTGCCTTCGACTTTCCCCTTTTTCTTATCTACGAAACTGCTTCGTTTTCCCACCTCAGGTCATATTTTAGAATTGTAAATGCGATGTGCTGATATATCGCGGCGCGTTCTGCCATAATCTGAAGGAGGCAGATAGCAGGAGTTGGCGTTTTGCTTTTTGAGTCATTGTTTCGTACTTCTGGAAAAGCCGTGGTGAGAGGTTTTTGTTTTGATATTAATTTTATACCTTTTCCATCCTTTTTATCTGCGTTTTGTTGAGATTCAGGGGAATGCATGGGGTTGTATTTTGCATATTCTTTCGGAAAAAGTGAAGTGGAAAACAAATATGAGGCACTCTTAACTTTTGTCTCTCTGAATATTGATTTTAAATATTAAACTTCTGTATCCTGTTTTTACGCATATATATCAGCAATTCTGGTTTTCATAATTGGTTCCCTATATTATTTTGATTGTTTATTAAACTGTCGATGAGGACTGTTGTCTGAATGCAGCTGAACTTTCAGATTTCTTAAGTCACCGAAAATAATTTAGGTCTTCAATAACCTCTAAATATATCTAGTTCTTATAGAAACTTTCTTTGTTTAAACCACTTAAATAAAGAGCTCTAATTAACTTTCATGAATTGAAAACTTTAATTAGACAGAAGTCGAAAGGTTTTGATGGTTATTTTATAGTTTTAAATATTGTTATTAACTTTCTATGAAACAGACTTTATAATCTACTCAAAAATCGACACAAAAATTGCGCCATTCATTAAACGAAAGAAACTGATTTTCCAAATGGAATCACCAACTGCTTGACAAATAATTAAAGCAAAATTATTTTTTGATTCATTAAACAAAAGAAACTGATTTTCCAAATAGAATCAACAACTGCTTGACAAGTAATTAAAGCAAAATTGTTTTTTGATTCATTAAACGAAAGAAACTGATTTTCCAAATTGAATCACCAACTCCTTGACAAATAATTAAAGCAAAATTATTTTTGATACGTCAATACCCACTAATATATAATATATGAATCTAAGTATGACTTTTATGCTCTGTACTATTTTTACCTGTTCATTTTACCTCACATAAATTAAATTACATTGCCTTAATTATACTTGTTATAGCCTATATTTGATACATTGAAAATCCTTTTACTGAATTTTAATGAGCATATTCCAATTCCAATTTATGCAAACTTATATAGTAATTATAATAATTTATGAGTTATCAGAGCATTAGATAACCGAACTACGCAGGTTTAAATCAAATAAGTGGTTATAGTTCTATCTGAGTAAGTTTTGGAGAGAAAAAAATCATCTACTATAAATCATTTAAACAAAATTATTACATCAAGTTTTATCCATTCAATTATTCTTTTTCGCTTTTTTAAAAATAGTAATTTAAATTTTCTACTTATTATAAAATAGAGTAAGTAAATTTGCTCTTTTTTTTAAAAATTATTTCATTGATAATATCTAAATGTAAATATTTGCTTACTAACAGCAGCTAAATAGCAATTTTTGTAACTTATTCTATCATTTATTCTATTGCTGAAATCTTTCACAGAATTAAAGCTCGTAAAATTGCAGGAAATGTCTAAGTACAGATATATATATATATATATATATATATATAATTTACAAAATAAATATTTCTTCTTAAGTTAAAACAAAAGTGTCACAATTAAAAAAAGTATAAGAATTGCTTAGAATTCAAATTATTTCCTTTCAGTTGATATATATATTTTCATCGCCTCAGCTACGAGCCTGACTTATTATCTCCAAATTCCTGATTTCAGTTTTCTCTATCTTGTATATATATATATATATATATAAATACAAAAACACATGTAAAAAAAAGCATACACAAAACGAAAAAAAAAAACTCGTCAAAACATCATCCGTCTTTCATCAGGTGTGTGAAAACAACCAAGGCAACGACTATGTGCTTTGCTGTACACATTTTCTTAGGGGAAAAAATAACCCCAAAGCAATGGGGATGTGGAAAAAAATCCTCTCAGTAAAAAGAGAGAACAGAAACAACAGCAAAGGAGAGGGAAAAAAAGAAACGAGCAAAGAAGATCTTTCATTCCCTCCTCTCGACAGGAAAGAACTTCCATCCAAAAGCTTGCCGTTCCACCCCCTTTGCAAAATCTTCTGCCCTCCCCCCGCTGTCGGAGCGCGTGTGAAGCCACTGATAAGGTCCGGGGATGCGGTGGAGCAAACACTTGCATCCTTCGTCCGCAAGGGATGATAGAGGCTGCAGTGAGTCGGAAGAACATGTGGCTAGTCCGTGTCGCCGCTGTTCCGCTTGGCCGCTTCAGTTGTCCCTCTGTCCCTTTCTGCTGCTTGCAGTATCCTGCCCAACCCCCCTCCTGTCCTAGTAGAAGAGGGGTGCGGATGGGAGGGACTGGTGGCGTCCAACGGACTAGAGTCGATGATTCACCTCCTCTAAACACATCATCACAGACTGAGTTGTCCTAAGGGGGTTGTGCAGATATGGCGGATACATAGCTGTCCTGCGGTGCGTTGTTTTTGGGAAATGGGCTTTCGAAACGCAAGGTAGAAAGGGGGAAGGCGTCTCAGATTTAATAGCGATATAAACCAAAATGAATTCATGAAATCGGTATCCTTGTTTTTTTGGTAGAACTTAATCCTGTCTTAAACTCAGATTCTTGATGTATGGTTCTTCTATGATTAATTTCCATGTGTGTGTAATTGCGCTACTTAATTGATTTCATATGTGACTATAATCATATGACAAACTTAAAAGCATATTTTATCTAGTTGAGCTATAATATAGCCGGGCAAACTGTGCATTAAATTCGTTTGTATCAAATATGTTACCCTTGATGAGTAAGTTTGGTAACTTCTTCTTCTTGTATACAGCCGACCACCCCGCCACCACTGAACGTAGCAGTATCGACAGGATTTGTTGTGGTCGACTGCTGATAAATTTGGTAACTGACTTCCATTTGAAGTGTCCTTTGATTACGGTTAAAAATACCTCTAAGATAGACCGCCGATAGCTTCAATACAGATAATGACAGAGAATCAAAGATGGCATCATAGACTTTTACCTTCTTGCAAAATATTTAATGAATTTCAAAATTTAATTGAGCTAGTATCAATGCTTTCTCTAATTATGAGGGTAACTAAGTATCTCTAAAAATTTAAATTTAACATTATTCGAGTAAGAAAATTATCTTTAAGGAAGTAATCAATAATTGAAATTTTAAATTATAATTATAATTACTTAATAGGGGCTTTTTCATATTATGCGTTCTGAAAAGGAATTCTCAAGCAAAATGAAAAATTATGAATGAATTTACAGATCTGAGGATCATTTCCAAATATATGGATCCCACAAATTCAAACTTGTAAAGGAAGCTTGCTAAGATTAATATTGTGTTTTGAAGCTACCTGAGAATTATATTTAACCATAACCTAAAAAGAAGTCAGCTGAAAATCCGTTACTAAACTTACCATCAAGGGGAGAGAGGCATATTTAATATGAACGTATTTAATACGCAGTAAATTAGATCGTAATGAAGATCCTTTGTGAAATAGGTTTGCGAATTAGTGACCTCCCAGTACCGGTGCATATATTCCAGAAATTACCAAGTGATTTAAGTCCCAGAAATTGCCCTGAATTCTTATAGTTCCATTCTAAATTATTGAGAATTCGGCTTTTGTAAGTAATGCGACTGGAAAGAAATGAATACGATTTTTCCTTTCACTTAAGTTAGTTTTGTAAATCTTTCTACTATATTGTGTAGCCCACACATATTAGATGCTCTATTCGGATGGCCTATTGTTTCAGTGCACTTAAACTTAATAGCAATAAGAAATATGATTGACAAGGATGATGAAAAAATGATGGTAAAATAGCAGGTAGCATGTTTCCATTGGAGAATCGTCGAAATTTCATATCTTAGTGGCAATAATCTTATTACACTCTTCCAGAGATGTCCCAATTCCACCATCTGATGTTAATACAATTTATGAATCGTTGAGAATCATATCGAAGTACTCTTTAACTGTCCCTAAATTTACTAGGCATTGTTTTTAAATGGGAAACAGCATAAATCAGAAAGGTTTTAATCCATTCTAAGCTAGATTGCATTGAAGTGGTTGCATAAGGTTGAGCCTCTATCATAAACTCTTATTTTTAGTCCATCCTACATTCAGGCCAAAATTAAAATGCCTTATTCTGATTCTACAGCTCTCTATATACAAATACTCAATATAAAGGCTCCAAAATTTGTGAACGTAAAATTTAAGACATAAGGAGACAGATTGAGCGAAAAAAAAGTTCAGGAAACATCAATAAATCACGCTGTACAACAGAAAACATGCTAATAAGATATGAATAATTACACAAAAAATGCGGTATGGAATTTTTCCTTTGTAGTTTCTATTGCTTAAATGAAAAAAAGGTGAAGAAACTGTCAATGTAACTGCACTGTAAGCTCAGAAATATGCATAAATGTTAATTTACTGCTACTGTTCTAGGTATAAAAGGGATAAATCTGGGATAATCTTACTCTTATTAGCAATGACTTCGCATTTTGTTTGTGAAATTATTTTATGAAAATAAAAGAAATGCTGCAGCTACATTTCGTGAGTTCCGTCGACTTGACAATTAACGCAAATAATCAACCACCAGGTACCAAAGTATGCTCAAAACTTTTGCTGTACCCAACATGCAAAAGCACCAATGTCTTGGTTCAATTATCTTTCTACAAGATGAAATAACTCCTCACATTGGACTATGTGTACAGCAGTTTTTTCGCCAACATTTACTAATGATAGAGTAATTAGTCGAGCGTGGTTGGCAACATAATCATCTCGTTCTGCACATCTTAATCCCTGAGATTTTTGGCTTTGGTGATACTTAAAATAATTGTGCTTATAAAGGATGTATGGTAACCTTGGAAAATTTAGAAGAAAGTATCACTCTGTATGTGAAAAGCAACTCAATCGACCAATTAGAATTCACAGTTGAACAAGCTGGTTAGCATCGATAAAGTCCTTGTGATTGAATGTTTGATACGTTTAAATAAAACGTGCTACAAATATATATTTTGAATCTTTTCAGCCTATTTTTTGTTGCACAGCACCATCTATCGGTGTTTCTGAAACATTTTTTTTCGCTTAATCTGTTTCCTCATATCTTGAATATGTCCACTGCTTTTTGGAACCTTTATACTGAGTAGTTGCATTACAGGGAACTTAGAGTAGGGATGTTTTAATTTTGATCACTTGTATATAGAAAATGTTTTTTTCTCAAACCGTTTTTTAATCTGATTGTTTTTCATAATTTTTTATAATTTTTAAAATCAGTTTTTGATTACCCAGCAAAAACACAAGGGATCACCATTACGGTTCTCTTATTACAAAAAAACACACAAAAGAAAATTGTTATAATTTGGCATATGAATGGTTTCGATAGATTATAAAATCCTTTGTAAAATTTTCAATACAATCACTTAACTTAAAGGGAAACACAGAGGGTTACTAATTTTCAACAAATTTTATCAGATATTTCATGTATTTTTCATCCTGTATAGGCTTTAAGACATGCACTTAATTTCCTTTTCAGAAATTCTTTTAAGAGATTGAGAAGCGTCAAGCATAATAATCCTCTTTGAAAGGGTCTATACAGAAAATCTACGAATCCTGCTGACGCTCCCCTTGTAACCGGGAGTCCAGTTGGTTGACTCCGGGATCGCGGCCCGCCCTGTTCCATACACCCCGGAACACAATGTGACAGCCAAGATTCCAGTGTGTAAAAATAATCGCGGTTTGAGCAAGGACCGACCTGCTGGTCATTCTTGTCGCCGCTACAAGAAAAATAACCTCCGCCCCAAAGAAGAAAAACACCGAACGGGAAAATAGGGGACGTCGCTCCTTATCTGGGGGTGACAGAAGTACGATGGTAATGCCCTAATACATCTCCCAGAAAAGGAGGAAACGAGCTTTTTCTCAGAATTATTATGCTGGAGTATGAAAAGAAAGAGAGATAGAGAGCAGACAAAATGGTAAAGAAAAATTGAAAACATCTGCGAATAAAATTTTAGATGTCAGCGTGGCTTGAAGGAAGAAAAACTTACAAAAGTATGTTGGGGGCAATCATTTTGAAATCTCTTTTAAGATTTAAATTTTTAGCCTTCAATATCACCAGTATAATGATCAAGAAACAATTACACATGAAATGAATTTTTCTAATCAATTAATTTTTTTCATTTAAATTGAACTTCTTTAGATTAATTTGTATAACACTAGCTATTACCCGGGACTTGGTTCAAGTGGAAATTTTGATGCATATGTACGAAAAACTATCAACTAATAAAAAAATTTTAAAAAATCTTAAAATGATGCATTTAAAAGTATAAGCATATACGGAATATATCTATACTTATAATAAAGCTCAATGTGTGTGTGTGTGTGTGTG